>VZRX01015112.1:0-177853 GCA_013398075.1 Notiomystis cincta
AAAGAAAAAGAAAGAAAAAGAAGGAAGCTGTTATATGTGTGGTTATCACAGCCTCTTATCAGCTCTGTTGGCTTGAATAGCAACAAGACAGCATGACTTCTAAAGAGACCAGTTCAGGAGAAACTGGAAGTAGGAAGGAGAAAATAGGCCATCTTGATTTCTGATACCAGTGCCCCCTAAGAACACTTCTTGTGCTTCTTTTCTTCTCACTCAGCCACAGGATTGGCTCTTTAGCCCTGATTTTAATTTGTCTGCTCCTGTTTTCCATGTGAAGCATTAATATGAGAGCAGAACAGACACTCCTTACACAGCCACCCTGAGGGGCAACTCTCCAAGCACTGAAGAGTTGCACTGGATAATCCTTCAATGTCTCTTCCAGCCCAGAATATTCTGTGATTCTGCAAGAAACCCCCTCCTTTCAGTGAGCCAGAAGCACACAAGGACTATGCAAGGAAAGACAGCAGGACCATGTCCCCCATGCCTCTGCTCAATATTAACTAAAAGAAAAAAAAAACCAAAAAGCTCTACCCTAAAAAGAGTCTTTTGAATATGCAGCATATAAATAAATGCAAAAATCAAAAAAGTCAGGGTAAAGGATGCCCAAACATAACTTTGTTTAGCTAATTCCTCCCACTAGAACTGAAAGAACCACCCAGCTACCCACGTAGAAACATTTACTTTTCATTTTAATCTCCTAAATAAAGATTCAAATCCCTAAAGCAGCTCAGCTGGTGTGCACTTACAGTTATCAATGTCTTTTTCAATTTATGCCAGTGCAAGATTAGATTAAAGAATATTGTTTGGAGGGGGAATCACAATGGTATGGGACTGAAAATCAGGTGAAACATGGGTCAGATACTGCATCCATGATTTAAAAAAAATTAATTCATTTCTTATACCTTCCACATAGATAGTACCTGCAACAAGATGTGTGATATTTTCTAGCAAATAGAGAATTTAAGATCTTAAAATATCCATCAGCTTCTCAACTAGAAAATAATGGCTCGCAAAACACTACCCTGGTGTAAGTATAATGAAATCTTCAGGTTCATTTGGAGGAGATCTAAATGTCAAAACTCTATTCTGGCTTGTTACAGGGACTAATACAGACTTAACACTAAGAAACAAAGTAATCATTGCTTGGAGAATTCAGCAGCCAGGCTCTCAGCACCGGCTGTTTTGCAAAAAAATGACAGCAACCATAACCATAACCATAACCCCACCCAACACAGTGGTGCTGAGCATCATGGCTCTATTGGAGAGTCTCACCAGCTATGCCCACTGAATTCCCTTTCATTTCATCTGGCTCCTTCTAGCAAGTTTAGCCTGTACAAAGGATGAGGGAACACAGGCTGGTCAGGAAACAAACAACAAAAAACTCCAAAATATAACAGCTACACTCCAAATTGTTGTATGGCTTGAACTAGATCTCAAGAAAGCAAATTTTTACTGGGGGGAAAAACCCCCAACATTGTCATGGATATGAGACTTGAAGAGTCATCAAATCCAGTCCCTTACTCTTACAAGCAGTGTTTTCATACACTTGCTGTGTTACAAGTACTAAATTCCACATTAGCAGCAATTCCCCCATCCACCCCACACTGCTGGTCTAAAGCCGCCCATGAGTATAACAGGAGTATGAAAGGACTTGTTCACATGCAATCTGTATCCTTTAGGTTAAATAAAAATGGGGTTTTGAAGCAAAACTCCTCCCTTATTGCCTGTCACTGATGCATTTCAATTACTGTGTCATCCACATCCCACTTGGACACTATTTTCTTGAACTATAAAAAATTAGCTCTTCTTTCTCCTCCCCACCCTTTCCAGATAGCCTTGAGCCTGAATTAATCACCCATGTACCCATTGCTGATGTTTATAAAGCAACTCCTGCCAAACTGATCCCCAGTTTTGGAACGATTTGACTTTCAGAGGGGTTAGAGATGCATGTCTCAGATGAGCAGAGGTGCTGGTGGAGCTGGAACACAGGAATAATTACAGAGTGGGATGTCTCCTTTCCTTAGGTCATTATCCATCACTCCAGTAAAGGGAAGAGGAAATGAGTATGTTTGTACAAAGATCCTTCCATTCCCCAGCATAAATACTTGGCTTCTGGACCAGTTCTTTACCCATCACAAGCCTCTTTCTTTTTACCTTCTTCCACTAAGGTTATATCCATCTCTATCAATGGCCCACTTAGGAAATCACCAGCATTCTTTATACTCATTATTTCATATCCTTTAACATGACTTTGACATATGATTGCATTTTACTTCAGATTTTTTTTCTACCCAGAGTGACATTTTAACAAAAAATTACTTTGGGGGCTGTGGTAGTTTTGGTTTGGTTTTGTATGTGTCCAGTGCACTTGAATTCAATAAATGCTGCTTAATTACAGCTTTGGTAGCTCAGCAATTCTGATCCAGATCAATGGACAGCCCACCTGGGTGAGCCTGCACATAATCCACTCAGGGCAGCTAAAGAAGACACTCCAGTGGGTGCTCTGACTCCTCCTTTGTCACCTACTGTTGCACCCATGGATTGTCAATATGACATTTTTAAGTAACAGCACGGCCCAGCTGATAGATCATAACAGTGCTGAGAATGTGTCCCTGGAAAAGATATTATGCAAACATTGATCAGAGACAGTCTCTGCTGCAAAGTGACTGCGACTGTAGAGCTGATTTTGACCTTCTCACTGGCCCTGACTCAAGGATCGTTACTAGAGGCATAATTATGAGGAAAACACTCTAATTTACTTGTATTACAGGTTTTTCCTTCTATTCATTAATTCTGCTACAGTAGCTGGCACAACACAAGAGAAGACCCTGCTTTCTCACAATCTTGCCATCCCATTCTCTGCCACGTTTATTTTCCCCCATTGCTACTACAGACCTCTAAGGTAAACAAAACTCCTCTCTGGCAGAAATTTACATAATCCAGCTGTTTGCAGGTGCCTGATACACTGCACCACCCTAACACACCCTCGGCTCAGTTGCTTCAGAGCCTGGTGCAAATAACACCAAGGTTGTGGGTTCAAGCCCTGCCTGGGCCACTCACTGAAGGGTTGGACTTGATCATCCTTGGGGTGCCTTCCAACTCAGACTATTCTGTGATTCTGGGATCTGTGGCCACACCAGAAAGGCGATCTTTGAATAGCAGCAGTGCTGGAGAAACCTGCTCTGGGAGCACCATCCCAGTGTGCCATGTGCTGGGTGACCTAGAGGAGTTGGTCCTGCTCCAAAGGATTTACACACTGTCTTAGTGGCAAAGATCAACCAGTTCTTGCTGTCACAAGCCTGTAGACATTTTACCACTTTTCTCCCAGAGGCCTGGTAAAAACAAAGTGTGTGTAAAATGTAACACCCAGCAGTGTATTTGGCCTGATTTCTGTGATTAGACAGCACACCTCATCAGGAAACAGAAGTAACAAACAGACTTCTGGTGGCAACATGTCAACACACACAAACAGGTATTTGATCAGCCTCGACACACTCTGCCCACAGACTTATTACTAAATGCATTAATTACAACCGATCCCGAGGCAGCTGCTACACTAAGAACATCACACAATGATTTTGTTAGTGAGCTGGCTATTATGCTTCAACATTTCTTCACTCTATTCCACACCTTATCCAAATCAAGTGAGCTGGAGATGGGGGATAACAACTTCTCAATAGGAAGAAATAAACCAGGAATGTAACCAAGCTGAAAGATTATTTGGAGCTACATACCATTCAAAGAAAAAGAAAAGGATAAGTCATATGTTAAATGAGCTAATTTCCATCTGGCCATGGGCCATTTTCAAAACCTTTTAAGGCAGAATCACTTTGAATTCTCCTATGAGCTTTTTGCTTTTTCACCCCTGTTATTATTTTACTCATTAATGGAAGAACCCCCTGCCTTGCTCATGGTTTTCTTCTTGTTTCTTGCCACACTGAAGTCTTTTTTACAATGTGTTTTGCATACCGTATTTTACTGAACATAGTGGACCATCAGGGCTTGACTGATATCCTACAAGCAAGAGGAGGAGACAAGGAGTTCCAAGGAGAAGAGGTGCAAAAGCAGATTCCCCTTGTTCTGATGTCCATTTACACTACATTTGCTGCTGCTCAGCCTAGTTCCATTAGCTCCTTTAATGAGAGAGCATGTAGAACGATTCTACAAAACTGGTCACAGTTGCTGCCTATAGAATCAAGCTGCTCCTGTTTCGTGTGTGCACGCTGGAGTAATTAAAGAATTTATACAAGGATTCAATTAGTTTGTATTCAAAGACCGCCTCTGTTCCAGGCTCTACTTAAAGGACTTTGCAAGTCCTTTAATTGCCTTCACAGTTCCACCCTCTACTCTGTACCTTCCTGCCAACTTAATGAACATCTTTATATTCTAGAATACCTCCCATTAAAATGGACATGCTCAGCTCCATATACATCACAATTCCAGTCTCAACTGGGACTTGTAAACAAACCAAATAATTGTTAGATACAGGAATGAACAGATTTATTTAGTTTCCAGGACATTTTTAAAATCTATTTCCTTCTTTCATTTTAAAAAAAAAAAAAAAGCATTTTTTCTTCTGAATATTAATGATTAGCAGTGGGACTAATCACCAGGTACACTTTAGTAAGTATTCCCCGAAAACTGCTGTTTCACACCAGTGAGAAGGATAAAAATCTGCATAATTATGTCTCTTGCTTATAAACATACCTCTGAATTTATTGCTGAAAGATCAATAATACATGAACTGCATCAAGCTGCTTTATCTACTTCAGACTGCAGGAAACTCCCCCCAGGAGTATCCTCTTGTGCACTTTATTTCTGAAGGCAGGTCAGTAGTTTTTTCATCACCTTTTGCATATATTTTTAAAAAGGCAAAATAGTGACTGAACAGCAACTCATTTTCACTATGACAAGTCCACTGCTCTGCAATCCTTTGTTTTCAGGACAGATGCAGCTGGATGATGCGTATTTTAGGGGATTCCTATGATGACTTTGACATTTTCATCAACCCCAGTGGCGACAGATCCAAGGTAGGCTCCTTCCCAGCTAGAAAGAAGCTTGAAAATTACTTCCCCTTCCCATTACTACTGGGCATCTGGTTGATTCCTGGCATGACAAAGGGCTGATGAGTGTCTTACTGGTCCTACCAGTCTCGTTGCCAGTCTCAGAACCCAGCAAAAGGAGTTTGTTCTGTGCATACAAAGCTAGTGGGAACTCCTCACCATCAAGTGCCAGTAGTCAGGGTGGCTGCATGAGGAACAGCTGCCTCAAACAAAGAGGCTCCAATAATCTGCATTTCTAAGGTGCTCCCTGTGGGACGCATCCTCAATCACTTCACTGTACCCCATTTCATACATGTTCAAGTGAGTGGTTTAAAGAGGATTTACATTTACAGCACGAAGCACATCAGAAACCTGAGGAGAGTTATTACCTCAGGCTTCGTTGCAATGCAAAAGCTAAATACACTCAATAAAAATAATGAGACACACAGGCAAAGAATTCAGAGCCCCATCCCTGTGCCACCTCATCCCACTTTGGAGCAGCAGTGTGTAAGGGCAGAGGGATCCCAAGAAAATCTAGGCAGAGGTGGGTGAATCTGCTGTAGTGGTTACAGGGAAAAAGATTTTAATGTCCAATTAATCCAAATGAATTATGTAAAGTATGATAAAGATGGAGGAAAAAATGCAGATGTGGTCCATTATTAGACTAATGACTAATCAATCACCACTCATTTTTGAAATATCATGCTTAAATCATCGCAGTTTCAAAGGAAAATAGCATCTTCTTAGAAAGACATGGAAATACTTAGCCTGGCAAAAGTACAGAGCTACACTGATTACACTTTCAAAGTGCAGTGGTCTATTTTTAACAATTATTTTCATCAAGAGTGGGGGAAAGTGGTGATTAAGGATTATTAACAGGCAGTGCCAGTGTTTTCCCATCTGTTTTTTTTCTACCTTTGTCCTTTTATAGTTTTGAGTTCTGCATTGTGATCAAAGTTGCAGAGGACCATTTGTATTTCTGAGCAACTGAAAACCCAAAGCTCATGAAGCTGGGGTCTGGCCCTCACTCCAAGTGACATTTTTTATAGCTTCCAATAACCAGGAACTGGTGAGATACCAGCTCTTGTAGGGGTGAGGAGAATCCAAGATATTGATGCAAAAACAATAATCTCAAAGCTTCCTACAGAAGAATCCTCCAACTTTCTTAGCAGTTGTCAGTGAACAGCTCCTGATTTTGCACTGAGTAGAACTACTACAACTTGACCCAAAAAGTGGCTACCATTGCTTTCAGGGCATATGGAGACTCAGGACACCCCTTGTGTCCTCCAAAGGAGGAACTCCACTAAAAGTAATCCACGGGAATGGCAGAACTTTGTTGCAGCAGTTTCCAATTCTACTGACTTTCAAAAAAAATCACGGATCACAGATCTCTAGTTTGTGTACATGCACTCTGCAGGCTTTCCTCTTGCTGTGTGAAACAGGGGGAATCTCTCTTCCCTTTGTCACATCACGTAGCAGGAAGTGCCTGATGGGGTGTTTGAGGAGCACAACACATGCTAGGATTGCAGAAACCCTTTGCATAAATTTACATAAGCAACCACTGCACTCCCTGCAGTTACTGCTCACAGTAGTTGACATTGCACTTGAAACAGTGCTGCAAAGGGAGCAATAGCTTTTGCAGAGAGGTTTAAAATAATCAATTTTGCTTTTTCCTTTCTAACCATCAAAGAAGGATCTGAATTCTGGGAGCTGTGCAGTGAGAGGAGATGAATGATAATTGCCATTGCTGGCTTTTCTCTGTATTTTTGAGAGACACCATGACTAAAGTAAAGTTAGGTGCCATCATTACCTGATTAGACACTCCTGAGAGCAAAAAACATAAAAAATTCCTGGGCTACACCATGTTTGTGCACAGGGTTTTTATTGTCATCCAGTTCCAAATGTGAAAAACTGGGTACTATTCACTGCAGTAATGTTAAAATACAGATGTAATACATACTTCCTTAAATTCATAAATTAGTGGCAAGAGATCTACTGCTAAAATGCAAAATTTTTCATTTTAAAATGCAGAACAGCTAAGTCACTGAAAGAAAATGAGTGTCAGTAAAGTACATGTGCTTTTTTAAAAGAGGAAAGGAACACATAAAGTCATGGAATCGTTTAGGTTGAAATAGACCACAAAGATAATCGAGTCCAACATAATATCTGGCTCTTTATCTTGTCTTTGGGTGTTTAGTAAGGGGAACTAGATGCATAAAGAAAAAATACTAGCAGTATTAGAAACGTATTCACAGAAGCTTACCCAGTTCTGAACTCCAGTAGGTGTATGAATCTCTCTCACACTTTCGATGTATTTCAGGTTAAAGAATGATCAGTTCAACAAATCTCATCTCATTATTTTGAGAACTACTTCACAAAAAAACAGCTAAGTATCTCTGGTGGGCTGACCCCGCTGAGTGCCAGGTGTCCCCCAAATCCACCCTATGATTCCTTGCCTTATCTAGAGAGGACAGAGAGAAATAGAAGAAAAAGGTTGTGGGTTGGATTAAATACAGGGAGATACCACTCACCAAGCACTGTCGTGGACAAGGCAGATTTGACTGGGGAAGAAATAATTTAATTTATATAGGAGACTGGAGGAATGGTTAACAGGCTCAAAATAACCAGGTGGGAAGTGGTGGGGGGTGAACAAGATGAGCTCTGTCTCTTTCTTCTCCTTCTTAAGATATATTGTAAGCCAGACTGAAAAACTCCTGTCAATGACTTCTTAAGTGCCTTGTTGTGTCTGGGTAACTTAAAGCTCCTCAAGTGCCTTACTCAGTCTGGATGTTGTTTTAAAATTTGCCAAGTACCTTATTCTACCTTAATGTTCTGAAGTTTGCCAGTGAAAGTCTGCGACTGAACCTCCTGGGAATTCTGTTGTTTCTCCCATGCACTGCCCAGATTAAATCAAACCACCTTGCCCTGAGCCCACCGAGCGGGACAGGGAATTACACCCTCACTGGCCTCACTGTCCCCATTGCCCTCAAAACCCCCACGGCCCCCATTGCTCTCACAGCCCCCACAGCTGTCACTGCCCCTGCAACCCTCACAGTCCTCACAGCCCTCACAGACCCCACAGCCCCCACAGCTCTCACAAATCACACTGCTCCCACAGCCCTCATAGCTCTCAAAGCCCCCACAGACCCTATAGCCCCCACATCCACCACAGCCCCCACAGACTACACAGTCCTCATGGCCCTCATGGCACACACTGACCTCAGAGTTCTCACAGACTCCACAGCCCTCTGCAGGACACCAGAGACATGGCTGACTGGCTCAAAACCATCAGGATAGCTATTGCTCCATCCCCACATCCCCTTAAGTCTTAGCCAGCCTCTGGGCGCCACCGAAATGGTGGTGGCCGAGCTATGGCCTGCACTAAATGGCAGTGACTGATCCATGGCCTGCCCCAAAACAGCAGCAGGTGATCCATGGCCTGCTGAGAGCCCTGAAATGGCCATGACTGACCCACCGCCTGCTCTGAAATGGCGCCGTCTGTCTGCATGGCAAACCTTGCGCTGCAAACCCAATAAAGCACCAAAACAATCTGCATTCCTACCCCTGATGGACTTCAGCTGTGTGTTCTCAATTATTTTCAGATTAGATCACTCTGATATTCAAGTACCTTATAACAGTGGTATTTATTCAACCACAGATTAACTGCATTTTCATAACAGAGAAGCCTTTCTAAAATTGGTCCTACTTTCATGCTTGCATAAATTCATTTAAAATCCAGCTTGGTATTCTATAAAGCTACATCCTTAGCACCATAGACACAGCACTGTTCTAGGCACCCTGCTTCCTTTTGGCCATGATTTGATAGGCAGTAAAGGTTCAGGAGTTCTCTTACCAAATACAAACCACTGGTCTAAACTAATCCCATTTCTCTTCTGCAAGTTTAGCTTAAGCCCTTTTGAAGAGCTTTGCACAAACATTGTTCCCTGCCCGTTGGTAACCAACACAGAGCCTATTTTAAGGTGTCCAGGCTAATGCGACATGAGCATTATGTCCCCACCAACGCCTGCCCAGAACAAACTGGGAGCACTGGGAGAGCTGGCAGGGAGCAGACCCAGTGTGAGCAGTGATGTCTGGAGCTCTGGCCTCACAACTCAGTGGTTCCCAGTCCAGGCAGTGACAGCAACAGCAGAGCAGGTCTCACTATTTGTCAAAAACTGACACATAAGAGGGTCACAGGGTAGAAGGTGGGGATGCTGTGCTGCTTTCTTATGTGTTTCAGAACATAATTTCCTGTGAAATGTCACAAAGAGAGGTTGGACTGTATTACACATGGGAAGTTGAATTTTAAAGAATTAAGGTGGATCTTTGCATTCTGATTTTGTTTTGCAAAAAGACGAGTTTAAGAAACAGCTGTTAAAAATTAATTATGTGGGGATCTGGACCCATGGTGTACATCTGCCACAGGAAAGGCTAGCGTCCTGGGCCAGGAGATGCAATTTTAAAAAATCCTTATTCCTTAGGATACACAAATTAATTCTTCTCCTCTAAGAAAGAAGGGCAAAGTTTTCCACAGTGCTTGCGGTTCTGCATGCTAAACAGTACTTGCTTCATGTACTGTATACACAGAGGGTCACATTCACTGCAGAACACAGAAATAAGCAAACAAAATCACATTAAAGGAGATAATCTCTGTTTCTTTTAGTTAGCGGCAAACGGACATAACAATGTTTATATTTGTAAATATAAAGTCTGAAAACATAAAAGAAAATACTGTATAGTCAGTTATTATCGGTTTTTGCTGAGGATCTTTGAAGGGCCAATCTGACCTAGAATACACAGGGCTTTTAAGGTTACTCAAACCCAAGCTATGTAAAAGCCATCTAAAAATGATGCCACATTTTTTCTTCTTGGGCTTTACAGAGCTGTCTGAATCCAAATGTCAGTGCATTGCCCCAAATTTTTATCATGAAGAGTTGAGACGAAGCTTCATCATATGCAAATATTTAAATGAGAGCAAAATCTGATTAAAAGCTTCAATTAGAAAAGTTAAATATTTAAATATTTCATTTACTGCTGGTTCAAAACAAATGAATGAGACGGCATGATGACAGAGACCTGCCTGGCTTCCTACCCCACATTCCTCATCTATACCATCATCATGTGGATTTCTTCCCAATATCCAGTCTAAACCCCTCTTTGTTAGTTTGAAACCATTCCCCCTTGTCCTATCACTCCAGGCCCCTGTCTCTTTCCATCTTTCCTTTAGGCTCTCCTCAAGTATTGAATTTCTGGATGGGTACTGAATTAATTTCTAGGTGGGTTTGAAACACTCTCCTAGAACTAGCCATGAGGAAGAGCAAAAGAAGGTCTTCTAAAATCTAAGCTTCCCCACATTTGTTTGGGTGAATTTGACAGGATAGTTTGGGGTTTACTGTGAGTCCCTGCATGGTAAAAACAAAGAGCTCCAGAAGGGATAGTAAAAAAAGAACTAAAAAATCAACTCTGTGGTAAATCATAGAATCACAAATATCCTGGCTTGGAAGGCACCCACAAGGCTCATCAAAACTCAACTCCTGGCCTGCACAGGACAGCCCCAAATCCCACCCTGTGCCTGAGAGCACTGTCCAGACAAAAGAGGGATACAAACCCTGAGGCTGGAGGAGAGAGGTCCCGTGGCAGAATGAGCTCAGCTCACATCTCATAATGCAAAGGCTTGAAACAAAAGAAGGCAGATTTTCTTGAGCTCTGATTATTTTTAGAGTTAGTAAACTTGACAGGATTGGGTTTAAAATCTTCAAATAGGTTTATGTTTATTTATATATAATGTATTTATATATGTTAGAGAAAATAGAAAAAACAGGTAATGCCAAGCTTTCGAAGGTAACTTGTGCCTTGATTAAGCAAACTGCAAGACTAAGAGATTTTTAAATGATTTTTTCCACAGAAGAAATTATACCTGGGATTTTGATCCAAAAATAACCTAGGAAGACAAAACAAGCAGAGGGTGTAGGAACTGCATTTTGTCTGATTTAGGAGTGCAAACTCCAGCAGCAGCTGCTGCATTTACTGACACCGAAGGTTTCTCAGTCCCCATCCTCTGCTGCACATGGCTTCTCTCTGCCCTTGGCTTATTGAGGTGTATGACACCTATTACGAAGTTTTTCTTTGCAAATGATCTCTGATGAGAAACCTGAAATGGTGATGGGAAACTGAATGACACAAACAAGATGCTACGTTTAAAAATCAGTCCTGGATTTGTTTTTTTTTTTTAATCTCACTGAAGGGCCTTGGCTGTGAGACTGTCTCTTTTCTTAAGGACACAGGGATACAGCAACTTTGGAGAGCCTTTCCAAACCAATGCATCCTGAATTTCCTCGGCCTTCAACAATTAAATAAGTCCCTACATATTGCAGCTTCCTCACAGTAAAATCTGGAGGAAAATTTTTACTTCTAGGCTATCTGCTAGACATATTTATCCAGACATCTACATTAAGAGTATCAGAGTGGCAGAGCAAAAATGTTCAAACTGATCAAAATAAAGACAGATCTACCAATTCTACTTGAACATGTTATCTGGTCTGCACATAATGTGTAAAGCAGGCCCAGTGCTAACTGCAGGGTCTGTGGGCAACAAGGAGGATGGCCAAGGGAAGGGAGCATTCCAGGAAACTTCCAGAAACAGGGAATAACATGACCATGTCAGAGAATGGATGTAGAAGTGAATTCCAGCACAATTTTCAGAGAGTTTCCCAATTATTCAGAAAAAGCTGTTTGCCAACAAATGAAATGAGGGTATTTTGACACAGATTTTGTTCCTTCCCATGACAGAGAAATGGAATAGATTTTTTTTTTTTTTTTTACTTCTAACAATGTTTGATGGCCTGAAAATGGTTAACTAATGATAATAAAATCTGTACTTAAAATGTAATTCAGTTCTGTAATTATATTTCTTATGCATGGAGACAGAAATAAACTAGAGGAAGAACCTATTAGCCCTTATGCATGTATAATTGAACACATTTGATATTACTGGGCAACCTTTGTAAGCAACTGGCTTTGAGTTTATGCAAAGAGGTGAACACTTTGAATACATAAATAACAATAAGAGCAGATAGGTTTTTGATTTTGTATGCTGTTCTTTTCTTGTTTGTGTCTGTTAGATGCAGTCAGACATCCCTGGCTTTATCTGACTATCCATAGAAACATCTGAGAGATCTGACTTTTGCATCATTTGGGTGCAGTAATGAATAAGAACTGACATCAAATATCAATATTATTGGCCCAGCTAAATGGTAGCTGACATCCAACTGGACTGCTGAGGAGGTAAACAAAATTGAAATTTTGTTTTTGTTTAAAAACTGTCTGACATAATTTGCCCTTCAGTAAATCAATGGAGGAATGACCTAGATGCTGCTTGAATTTTGGCCTGAGGAGGTAAAATTGGGCAGTTGTTCTCAAGCATACTTTTTATAGTCTTTTAAGTTTTCCTAATACAAACAATAATTCTAAAAATACTTTTTTTGCTGTTTTAGGGAAACTTGGTAACCTCTGTAATGATTCCTAAACCTGCAGATGTGACACAAACACAGCATGGCAGACTCTTGACATACTTTTCTTTGGACACAAACACGTAAGGGAACAAACCTTGTTCCACTTTAAATTCATGACTCAACCGAGCATCTACAGTCTTTACACTTCGTTAGCACAGCTGATTTACCATTGCAAAGGAGGTACAGAGCCTACCTGAAATGCTGTCCCCAGTGCAAAATAAGTATCTGAAACATCTTTCTCTACAAAGCTACTGTGTTATGGAAACATGGGACTAAAAGTAACTTTTAGCAGGAAAGATGCATCTTTCTATGTCCTCAATTTAAAAGCAGCTATGTGATGCTCTAAAATGTTCCACAGACAGAAGACCTGCTTGGAAAACTGCAGGATTGAAATGCTGCTGGAAGTGTTATCTGTTCAGTCCTGACATAACCACAAGTGCAGAAGTTTCTCCAGGGCACAGTGGCTCCTGTGCCCCAGCAAGGCAGGACCCAACAAATGGGCACATTCCAGGTGCCAAGCTGGCAGTTCTGTTCCATAGAGAAGAAGCTAATTAGGGAATCTCAGCATTAATAAGAGTTCTGGCTGCAAACCTTGCCCACTTAACAAAAAAAACTATTAACTACAGTTTCAGAAACATGGTGTAGTAAATAACTCAGATTTAATCAGCTTCACAGAGCTTAATGAGGATTTATTCAATTTGTATAAGTGCATTTTTCTTTTTTAGCTCCTTCTTTACACAATACTCTTCCCAAAAATATCCCTTAATATTTGGACACACTGCCTGGATGGCTTTCTGATCTAACTAGAAAAATTGTTCCTTATTCTTGTGTAATTAGAATTTCATATTCTTTCTGAACTCCTTTTGGCACCAAGCAGCCCAAGACAGGATTACCACAAGCCCACTGAAGTGATGTAGGAGCCCACTCAAACTGACCTATATCCAAGCAGAAAAAGGAGTTAATCCCTTGGGATCTCTCATCATTACAGCTCTGCACCCACAGAGTCTGACCCTGTAGGCAGCACTTCTGGCAAAGCATGGGATGTGCAGACCCATGACATTAGGATAGAAAAAAATATATCTGAAAAAAAAAAATCAAAGTAGCGTTTTTTCAGCAATCAGCCTTCAGTTTTGTCACTGTAGACTTCCTGGGCCAAGTATAACCATTAGATTGGACACTCTGGAAGTAATATTGCACTTTGCCCAAACAGCCCATGATCAATGTCCATCTTTTCCATGAAAGTATTGTTGAAAATATTACTTTTTCTATAAAAACATTTTTCCTCATAAAATATGCATTTTTAAACAAAAATATTGACACTCAAAAAACCTTAATCAGATTGCTTAGGGTGGAATATTTTAATTTTTGCTGAGCAAGCACTAGAGAATAAAGAAATAGTTAACTGCTCTATTTGGCTGAAATTTAGCACTTGCTTTGCTAGTCAGTCAGACAATTGTTGTAAAACTCAGGGCCACTACTTAATTTTTCAGTAGTAGAGTTAACTTACACAATTGCAATCACAACTTCTGCAGTTATATTCCTCACTCACTTTGATCAATGCTGCACCAAATGTTTCCATTTTTACTAATTCAATCACTGAGAATGTCAACCACTGATTCTAGTCTAGAGTTAATGCCACCTATAATATTCCTTACCAAACCTGCATGCTTATCTGGAAGACTATCAGGACGTGGTCTTTCAGCTTCCTGTTAATCATTATAGGTCACATGAGGCCCTTTGTAAATTAATATCCACATTAAAGACAGTGCTGGGGTATCTCTCCAGTATTTCCCTCAGCATGCTTGCTCTTGTTAAATACTCTTTGTTCCCCACCACAGTGTCTCAGGGCACTGAGAGGCACGTTGTGCCTGTCAAATTCAGACAGATGCACATAGCCAAGAAAGAATTAAGATGCCTTGGGAATTCCTATTCCCCTCCCTGACATCAGCTTATCCCACACCTTCTGCTGTGCCAGCCCCTGGGGTTTGCCCTACAAACATGCAGGGCTGGCAGAGCAGTTGGCAAAGCAGCAGCTGATACTGAGCAAGAGGAGAATATTCAGAATCTCCTGCAGGAAAAATTAGTACCTTGCTCTGCCTGTAATGAAGGTGTCAGTGGGAGCACAGGGAGCAGGAACACCACAAAGTTATTTTTCAGGAAAGATGGTCTCTGAGAGAAAAGGCTGCTAGTGGCAGCAGAAACAAGCACATGCCTCAGCGCTTCCCCGCCAGTTTTAAAGTGCAGTGTGGCCAGGAGAGCTGCAGGAATCATACATCACAAATGTTTGGGTCATTTCAGAGTATTTCATATGGCCTGTAAGAACCATTCGGGAGAAATTCCCCCCCTTCCAAAGTTATCAGTCATTCAGACTGCAGTCTGTCACCAATCCCAGTCAAAATGGTTCCTGGTAGACAACTATAAATTAACCAGCCAGGAAAAAACCTAACAGCAAATTTCATTTAAATAAAGTAATCAATGGTCCCAACAGAGGAGAACAGCTTAGACGTCATGCACTTATCAAAGGAGGAAGGAGGGAGCAGCAAGGAGGGGGCAGCTCTATTGTAACAGGCACAGGGGCTCTGGTCTGGCTGGCAAGTGGGGCCACTCTGAGCCACCACTGATTTTGAATCCAGCCCCAGAGGTCTCTGTGCCACCAAGGACCAGGACAGTACGGGCCAGAGCAAGGAACATAATGGTTAAAGGGCAGAAAAAAAGGAAATTTGCATGCAGAACTTACCTTCTTGTTGAATGTAGCATGATTGCAGGAATGCACGTGACCCTGGAAGGTGTAAACACGGAGACCCTAGGAACGTAACAAAAAGAGAGCATTTCAATAAGTTATAGCAGTGTAAATTATTCTATAGCCTTGGTGTAAACAGAAAGACCTTGATTTTATGGCTGTGTGAAAAGCAAGACATTGTGTGCTAAAAAGCCAGCTCCTGGTTGCTAGAACAGGAACACATTTCTCACCATTTCTAAGGATGTGTCTCCTTACTTCACATAGTAGCCATCAGAAAAGGTGCATTTAAAAATCCCCAAGTAAAGCCATCTCCCTGGCTGGAGGGCTGGAATTAGAAGGTGTAATCACTCCTTCCAAAAGACTGAGCTCTTGCTCTCAGGCAGTGAGTCAGTACACGTCTCTTGATATTCCACACACACCATTAAAGGCTTCCTTAAGGAATCACAGGCATGAAATCAAAATTAATTATCTTTTGTCATCTCCCACATTAGGCCATAAATGACCTACATAGTGCAGTAACATATGTCAGTTGTCATCACTGATATCTGGCTTGTTCTCCCAGTACAGGAGCCATCCAATCACAGTATCTCCTGCTAAAAAATCTGAAATCTTCAGGATGGCAAGACAAGGGTATTGAAGAGATGCTCTTCTCTATTTTCAGAGAAACCACTGGCTTCATGGGTTAAAAAATACTTCCTACTAAAAGTGAAGCCCAGCTTTGAGCAGTGTAATCATATGCTGAAAAACAAATTTTCCCATGAAGAAAACATTTTATTAACACTGCAATTGAAAGACAGTGAGTTGCATTTTTCTGGAGAGTTGAAAAAACCCAAACACAAGATCTGAAATGGTACTACTCATCCTGGTCTTGAATCAATCTCGCAGGAGCAGGGGTAACATATGTCAGTCACACCTCTGTCATGCTTTTGGAGTTCATATCATCAGCTCAATCCCATTTTTATTTTCCTGATGAAAAAAAATCACTCCTACTGTGACATAAGACATTTGAATTCTCTTTTTCACTGACAAAATCTCCTACATTTTGTCATCAGCATGTCTAGCACCATATTCTCACTGTTTGCAACAAGCCCTTTCAGAAAGCAGTTAATGAGGTTTGACCACAAAGTAATTCTGGAGGGACACTCCTTGATGATGCTCTGCGGTTCATATTGTATCTCTGAACCACTCAGAAGAACTCAGCCCAACAGAGCAGCAGTTGAAGGGGATTACATTGTTGCTGTAAATATCTCAGGGGTTAAGAGCAAAGAGGGAAAGGAGCTGTTGAGGCTGAAGAGCAGTGTTGATGCAGGAACATATGGGGATTCATTATCTGCAGATAAATTCCAGTGGAAAATTAGAAGACGGTTCTTGAACAGTGAGATACAAAAACTTACTCTACTCCAAGTAGTGGGGATAAAAAAAATCTCATTACTGTAAGAAGCTGCTTGAAAAGCCTGGAAATAAATGACCTTCTCCTGTATATGATCTTTTGCCTGGACTTGGAGACCAAGGAGGCTCTTTCCAGTCTTGCTTATATGGCATTAGAATAAAAATCTCTGATAAAGCTCAGCATTTAATGCTGCACAGAATTCCTTTTGTTTCAAAAAAAGTCACTCAAAGAAGGGAGCAAGCAACTTTGGCAAGTTGTATCTCATTGTATTTTTCATTTACCTTTCTGTGTTGAAGTAGTTTCTGCTCCAAGGCCATATATGCTATTGTGATCATACTAGGAAATTGGTATTATTCCCATAAAAGGACTGCAAGGCAACAAGAGAAAAAGGCTCTGAACTATTAAAAGCTCTAAATTTAAAGAGGACAGTATCCACTTTAAGCATAAAAAGGTGGCCAGAACACAGTTCTTGAGTCCTCCACATTTTTTAAATGGAGTCACAAGGGGAAGGAGTGCTAAAAAACCCACTCCAAACCCCTGTATACTTATAAGTTAGATATTAGATATAGGCTGGAAATCAGGGAAAGGTTCTTCCCCCAGACAGTGCTGGGCACTGCCCAGGCTCCCCAGGGAATGGGCACAGCCCTAAGGCTGCCAGAGCCCAAGGAGCATTTGGACAATGCTCCCAGGGATGCACAGGGTGGGATTGTTGGGGTGTCTGTGCAGGGCCAGGAGCTGGACTGACGACCCCAGTGGATCCCTTCCAGCTCATCAGATTCTGTGATTCTATGATTTCTTAGTAATCAAATATGAACCAATAAATGCTGATAAAAGGAAAACTTAAATAATTACTTTCCAATTACAAATTCACTGCTGAATAGAAATGCGATTACACAAAATTCCCTAAGACTGACAGGCAAATTAATTTGATAAAGGTAACAGGATTGGAGACAAAGATAACCAAACACACACAAGCAGTCTAGCAAGAAAAAATGTCAAGGACATAAGATGTACCTTGTGGCCCAGCAGCAATATCGATTGCACCCAGCCCATGGTAACAAACCAAGTGTCGGTGCATGTTTTGCATGTAAAAAGTAGCCCTTGTAAAATAACTGCTGCTGCTCAGCAGGGTGTAGTATTTACCCTCAGACAGTCTCAAATACCAATACACACACAGTAACCTTTCCACAAACCCAGAAAAAGCATGCTGCCACAAACCAGTGGAAAAAAAAAACCCACATGGATGCCGCATCAAAATGGATGTTAATTTTCAGCTTTCCCTCCATAAGTCAATTCAGTAAAAGCCCTCTGAAAAGGATTTTAATAAAAGTAATAATAATGATAATTTAAGGGAGACAAAGGTGATGGTTCTGCAAAGTGTTTCTCAATACTATCAAAACTTAATTTCTAAAGTGCTACTTTATTTTTATTCATTGCACAGCTCGGGTTTTCTTTACCAACACTGGGAAATCTGAGTTTTGCAGACATAAAAACAAAACTGGAAAGCTACTACTTAGCTGTAATAGCTCAGGAAAGAGCCAAATAGTAAAAGATATTCTGTGGACCAGAATTCACGTTAACACTGAGCTTTCAGCACCAAGAGTTCAGAAGTAAGTTAATGAAATCCCTTTTGCACATGCATTCTTCTTTTCAGGCTTTAATTATAAAATAATCCACTACAGCACCACCAGTGCTTCATGCATGGTGGAACTTAACAGGATGCCCACAATTACCTGGGTGCATCTGCCATTTCAGTGAATTTCTTTAAGGTTCAAGTTGAGCAAGAACAAACATTTGGGACTTGTATCACAAGGAAAAAAGCAGGGGGAAAAGAAGGAGATTGACATTAGGGCAGTTCTTAGGGGAAAATTATGGTCCTTTGCTGTAGTCTGAAGGTCTCACTGACCATCACCCCTTACAGAGGGAACAATCACACACTGAGAGCAAGAGCAGCAACAAAACATCTGAACAGAACAATGAAACTGGAAAAAGGCCCATTTCCCCCACCTTTAACCTATGGGGGCTCATTGCATGGGAAACTCCAGCAGTATAAATCATGGAAAATACATTATTATTGTCAACTGAGTCTTGACTGAAATATTAACCAAGGAAATCTGAGTTCCATCCCCTCCTTGAGCTGTTGCACAATTACATTAATAACCATATATTCTTCCTCTGCAGAAAATGCAGATAATAGCAACATTCAAAGAAAACAAAATATGAAGCGTTCTGCATCGTTGAGGTTTCGGGGGTTTTTAATTATTATTCACACATGCACACACACATATAATTTTCCAGTCTGAAATACAGAAATTAACTTTAGAATCAGTGGTTAGGAACACCCTGGCATTATGCTGTGGAACCTATCAACTTCTCAGCATCCACTGAACACAGGCATTAATTGCCTACCTTGGACTGGAGCTACCTAAAAGACTCCTGAGAGAGAAAACACTCCTTTGTTAGAATGAAATCTGGTATTGTGGAAAAGCAGCCTGATCTTTGGAGCTATGGATCTGCAAGCAGTAATCCTACTGCAAAAGTAGTTAAACAAGGTTTCTAAATTCAAATTATTTTTTTTGTTCCTACTTTCAAAGGATAAAAGACCAAGATTTGGGAATCAATAGTGAAATTCTGCTGTAAATCCTCCCTATTGTGTATCCACACAGATATAGGAAAACCAGGGTAAAACAAGACAGGCTGAAGACAATCATAATTAATTTGCTTCTTTGCTTCTTTGCTTCTTTGCATTGCAATAATTAAGTTCAACCTTTAACTATGTAACACAGCAGCTGAATCTTCCTATACTTATTTTAATTACCATTTCAGCAACAACAAAATAAAATTCCCAAGCTTAACAAGCCATACTGCAAGCACCTCTGGAGAAAACACACAGCCAAAACAAGTAGAGTGTCATTTGAAAACTCATGTTTCTCAAACTCTGCTCTTTTGGTTTTCTTTCTGGATTTTGAATGCCTTGCTGTACACGAACATCTGACATGCACAAACTTACTTTTGAAGTCCAGAATCAAGATAACAAATCCATTAGATCAAGTTGGGTGTAATATCCTAGTCACAATAGGTAATTATCTTTACGAGTTTGATATGAGCTTTTAGATAACAACATTTGAGTAAAAGATTTATCTAAACAGTGTTCAGATAGGAGATTTATTTGTAATTTCTTGGTTCATTTAGAAATTCACTCAGAGAAATAATGTTCATTCAAAAGGACTAAACTAAGAAAAGTGTTCAAACCATGAAGCACTCAGCTGTGGAAATGTTCACCTCATTCTCTTTATTAAAAACAAACAAAACCTCCCAACAGTTCTTCATGAAAGGTGTAATTGTATTTGGGGGAAAATGAAAGTTCTGAGCTTACATAGGTAGAATTTCCCCAGCAAATCAAACAGTGTAATGCTTTGGAGGCTCTCCTGGCTGGACCTGAACCTCTCCTAAAGCAAGGAATGTTTCGTGTAGTGTGATTTCTGGCTACTGACTCACTGGGAAGCTCTAACCCTCCTCTCAATCTTCCTTGCTGGATTTGTCCAGGGCCTTCCATTTTCATAGCAAAATGCAAAATTAAAACTGTGCATCCTTCTCATTCCCATGCCTTATTGACAACATGGCCTGTCTCAGTCAGCACTGGGGAGCTCCACAGGGAATGTGGCAGGTCCAGCAAAGATGTGGCTCCTTCATGCACAGGGAATCACCTGTGTCCTTGCCATGAACTGGGTGCACAGAGACAAAGGGACTTGGATCTCTGCATGGGAACAAAAGGCAATTTTTAGGAAAGAGAAAACTCATTTTCATGGGATATGAGGGGTAAGCACAAAAACTGGAGGAAAGAGCCTAAGAAAGTCTGCCCCTTCTACATTTGCAAGACAGCTCCTTTCTTTCCCAGCCCATACCAACCATATGAGGTTCAACAAGGGAAAGTTCACCTGGGACGAGGCAAACCTGGGTGTATGGACAGACTGGGGAACGAGATGCTGGAAAGAGGAGCTACAGAAAGGGAACTGGGGGTCCTGGCCAGTTGGGTCTGAGTCAGCAGTGTCCTGGAGCCAGGAGTGACATCCCTGTCCAGGGATATCAGGCCCAGCAGGGCCAGCCAGGCCAGGGAGGGAATTGTCCTGCTCTGCTCTGGGATGGGGTGGCCTCACCTCGAGTGCGGGGGGCAGTTTTCAGTGGCACAACATAAAAATGAATAAAGCTGTTAGAGATTATCCAAAGGAGGGACATGAAGGTGGTGAAGGGCCTTGAGGGGAAGCTGTATGAGGAATAGCTGAGGGCACTTGGTCTGTTCAGCTGAAGAAGAGGAGACTGAGGGGGGACTCAGTAGGGTTTGTGACTTCCTCATGAGGGGAAGAGAAGGGGCAGACACTGATCTTTGCTATGTTGGGACCAGTGACAGGACCCAACAGAAAAGCCTGAAGCTGTGTCAGGGGAGATTTGGGTTGGATGTTTGGGGAAGGTCCTTCCCCCAGAGGGCGTGGGACACTGAACAGGCTCCCCAGGGAATGGTCACGGCCCCAAGACTGCCAGAGTGCCAGGAGCATTTGGACAATGCTCTGAGGCACAGGGTGGGATGGCTGGGGTGTCTGTGCAGGGCCAGGGGTTGGACTGGATGATCCTTATAGGTCCCTTCCAGTTGAAGCTCGTCTGTGAGTGTGTGTTAATAACTCACTCCAGCAGCCTCCTGCACGCCCCAGGCTCTGTGTGTGTTCCTCCAGTCAGCCCTGCTCGCAGGCAGAGCCACTCTCTCCATCTGCCCCATCCTGTCCCACCCAGAGGGCTCCACTCCCAGCAGGGCAGAACTGCATCCATATCCCAGTCACGCTCGAGGCTCCACGGGCACGTCAGTGTCTGAGCAGTGAGCACTGAGCAAACCCAGAGAACAGCTTTACCATCTGTCACCACAGGGTTTATTCCAGAAAGTCCAGTACAGAACCTTCAGTGCAAAGTTTGCTTCACTTCTCCTCTCTTGGAATAGACCCTGGGGGGAAGAATCACATAGAGGAGGTTTCTGGATGTTAGACCAAGGGTAAGGCCAGGGCATTACTCAGATGTTTTGTAATCCCTTTTCTGGGGAAATAAAATTAACTTGCCCCCATTTGTGTGCTCTGTTACACGACGATTCACAGAGGCAGGTGTGTGCACCAAAACTGAAGTACATCAGCTGATGGGCTCTTTTTGGAGAAAAAACATTATTCACTACATCTTCCCAAAGAAATGGAAAAGAATTTTGAATCACTTTAAAATGCATGAACTTCTATAACAACTTTCATACTGTGAAACATTAAAAACTTGAGAAGCAGCATTTTTCTAAATCTGGTAGGTAATAAAAACTAGAAAGAGAGCTCTGCCTGCCAGCTAAGCCAAACACCATGCTTTTCATCACAAACCAGCCTTCCTTTCACTTCACAGTTAGTAACACCTGCTATTAAATATATCAAACAACTTTAACTAACCTTGCTCTGGAATACCCCTGAACTACCTCATCTGTGTAGGTCTGAACTTTCACCTGAATGTAGTATTACTATACCTTTTCCATCGATGATGAAGGCATATTAATTTTTCTTAATTGGGATGAAAAGTATGTTTCTGGGCCAAGACCTTGTATGCTAAATCTGTTCAAAGTGAACCTCTGAGGCTCTCCTAAAAAACCTTAAAAACAGGAGTTTATAGTAGAAATGCTGACAGATTATATTCTTGCCAGCATAATATAACCTGACTCAAAGATAAATGTTTCATGAATTAAAAAAGTTGAAAAAAGCTCCTCTGTTCAGCTTTGTTCTTGAGATGAAAGTGAATTATCTTTTTGTCTTCTACTGACACTTGGATTTTTGTACTGCAGTCTGCAGAAAACTGTAACCACAGGCAGTATTTAAACAGACATGTCCATGTGGGATTCTCTCCTCACTCAACTCCTGTAAGAGACATCAAACTTCCAGCTGCATAAGGAGGAACAAAGGCTTTATGGGAAGCAGATCCTTTCCTGTACCTGCTTCTGTGAAAAAAGAGAAATGTCACCTCCAGTTGAAGAGATCACACACGAGCACAGTCCCACCTGCATGGCCCCGACAGGCCAGCCAGAGAGCACAGGGAGAGAGGCCTTTGCTGGACCCATCATTCCTCTACAGGAAACTAAACAGTATAAAGAAATCCCTCCAAGATATTGAAATTCTTTCAGTGGGAGCAGAGCTGTGTATTACTGCCCTGGTTGGTATTGGCAGATGGGCTCTTTAGCAGAAGCTGCTGCGTCTTCCTAAGGCAGCTGAACAGACATCACCCTGCCAAATTCCTCCTGCATTCCTCCTATCCAGCATAACTCCGGGAGTTTCAGTGTTCCAGGGAGGGAAGGCTCAGCAGTGCATGGGCAGGAATGGCCAGGGAAATCCTGCTGGGAGTAATGTGCTGGAGATTGTTACCTGCAGATTGTTACCAGGAGATTGTTACCAGGAACTCTGCAGCAGTTTCAATTAACTTGGCATTCCATTGCTCTGCAAAACAGACCAGCCATTTCCAGGAGAGCAATGCCTGAATGACAGGAACCTGGTAGGGCTGCCTAATATTAAACACCACGAGCTCTATTACTTTAATGTAAAAGAGATCAAAAAGATGAATTATAAATGAGCAGAAGTTTCTGGTAGAATATAACTGGAAAAGTTACGAGTATAGTGCAAGCATAAAAAAAACCCAAAATCATTTTGGTTGGCGTTGAAAATTAAATTATATGAAGGCAGAATAAAACAATGAATACATAATTTAATTATATATAAGAAAAAGTGAGAGCACTACATGTGGGAAATAATTTCCTCCTTATCTGACTATGAGAAGTTGTGTATGAGTCTGAAGAGCTTTAGCGCTCTTAAAAACTGAAGCTAAATTTTGCCAAAATGCCAAATTGTTGTCTTCTGTGAATTTCTATCAGAACAATGGAATTTTACTTTCATAGCAGGAGAAAGGAAAAACTAAGTGGCTTTAACTGCAAAAGATAGTATAGAGACAAAAGCGGGTACATCCTCAACCGTGTGAATTTATTAAGTAAGACAAGGGGGGGTGGCCCAAATGTTTAAAAAAAAAGAAAGGGAAAAAAAAAGTTAAAGAATTTCTTCTCTTCAAAGAGTCAGCATAAATTAAGAGTAAGCCAGTAAGATCAAAGTTCTTACTTGTCTGACAGCCATTGGGAGAGGGTTTACTTCTATTGGAATAAAGGAATTTGTAAGCCTGCTGCATTCAGTGTGAATTTTGTTCTGGCAGTCACAATGCATCAAATGCATCTCAGCCAGGTTTCAAATGGCAGATGCATAGCAAAAAATACCAGAAACAAAAAAGGGCAAACCTAACAGAACATGGCTGTAGTTCTCCTCCACCAACCAGCACTGCTGAACAGCTTTGGCTGTTTGGACTCTATTTCTCCATTAACCAACACAAGGGAATGTCTTCCCAAAGAAGGGGGCTTGGCAAAGAAACCAGGATCTGGATGGAAGTGGAAAGCACACCACTTGCACGTCATGATCTGTGTTTCCCAACTACTGCTGCTTTGGGAATAACAGGATTGTTGACCTGAATAAGCAGGATCAGAGAAGAGAATCCAGACTATTTGGCTAGAAACACTGAAGAAGTTATTAACTGGAAAAAGAAGTCTCAGCAAGAAAAAATAAAAATAAGAAAAAAAGTGACTGGGTAATTTTAAAGAAGTCTTTAGATATCAAAATTAAAATGCAAAAATCACCAATAGAAGAGGAGAAAACATTGCAATCAGCTCTTACAAGCACACGGTCCACAGACTCTCTACACCAGATCCTGCTTACACCATCTACAGATTCTGAGTGAAAGGAGAAAAAGGATGGTAAAAGCCCATCAAAAATATTCCTTGACTTGTGCAATTTCAAATTCAGAATTCTGTAAGTATTTGAAATCAAATTCACACCAACATTTTCAACAGTAGAATTTTCTAGAGAAAAAAGAAAGTATTGCAGGAAGGTCTGGGTAGCGATGGGAGTAGTTCCAGTTTTTAGTAAGTCTCTTGGATATATAAGCTTTATTTTTCATCATAGCACTGCTCCCAGGAAAAACCCATATTCAGTCTTGTTACAAATGGAATGAGGCAAAACACAGATTTTAAAATTCCAACCTGCTTTAAATAGTTTATTGATCACTCCACAGCATAATTATTTCAATCATTAAAAATATACTCTAGTGGTTTAGCTTTGTTAAGTTTATTAATGCTTCCCAATAAACTTAATGACTGAAAAGACATAGGAATAAATATAGCTTTCAATGCACCAATACTGGCACCAGTACTGGTGACTGGACTTACAGGACCAGAGCATGCAGCCATTTAGGTCACCTTCAAAGATGCAGGAATAGAGGGGTTACCTAGAAAATATTCACTGGGAATACCCCACCACAAAACAGATGTCATTAAAAAGTTATACATATGTTCATAAATACGCAGTCCTTTATGTGCAAGAAGCTGTCAAATAAGAAAAAAATACTGAAAAAATCATGCCAAAGCAATGGGAAATTTTCCAGAATGCTTTTGTCAGGGGTGATAACAACATTTAGCAACTGAGAAGCAAGAGCTCTTCACCTGTTTTAGCACTGTTTTCCCAAGATATTCATATTGTGGCAAAAGATTGCAATGACACTGAAGAGAAGCAAAACTCCTGGCAGCCTTTTCAGAGGCCTCTTGTAAAATTACAGCATGATTAGATTACCTCCTAAATTAAAAAAAGTTTCTCACAAAGTTCAGCCTGTCAGAGTTGCCAGGATGAGATCTGGGACCAAATGTATTATGACTGAGCTCAATGCTATATAAATATTAGATCCATTATTCAAACAGCTCGCAGGACACTGCCAGTTTGGTTTTGCAGTCACGAAATCTCCCTGTGAAATCTCTGCCCTGGGATTTCTCCCCAGGAAAGGAAGGGCCCTTGTCTGAGCAGCAAGGAGATGTAAACAGCAGGACCCCACTAAAGGAGCCTCAGACAAAAGAATTCCAGCCTTGGGGTTGGTGAGTTATTAACAGCAGCCGGCTCTGTAATTGTCGGTGAAATAATCTCATTGACATATACAAGTTAGGAAATAGAGGGCTCATTAACAAAGCCTCCAGCCTTTATTAGATCATATAAATAACCAAGAGTGCCTGCAAAAGATCGATTACACCCTTTAAACGTTTACTGAATCAGTGTTTAATTAAGACAATTTTAATATGCAAATCAAGCCTAATTATCATCATTTGTTAATGTTAGTCTGCCTGAGCTCTAAACAACTACAGCTGCAAATATGGTAACGCCATCATATTTCTCCTGATTTTTTTCCCCTGCGAAGAACTGCAGAGGAAACTGATCGAGTTGCACTCCCCCTGTGTATGAATGTTTTCAGCACCACATTTCCATCTACTGTTTGAAGGTCAAAAAAGTGCTCAGCGTAGCATAAAATGGAGTGGAAATGTTATGCATTTCTTCACTCACTATTTTGCAGAGTGCTTTAATTAATGTATTTCCTACACCAACCCCTCTGGGAGATTCTTTTCATGAAAATCTGCCCTTGTTCCATGCAGTGACTGAATGGGTGGGTTTCTAACACAGACCTTTCTCACTCAGAAGCTGATATTGGGATTTTTTTTTCTTCCTGTTTCCTCTGCCCTGGGATTGGTAACCTTCCTATGCCAAGAAGGCATAGCATTATGGTAAAGCCCCTGAAAGTTAAAGTGTGAAGCAACCAGCATTGTGACGGGACAAGCAGCTAGGGAGAAAACAAATGTCTGTGTTCTGATAAAGTAAAATTAAAGCCTCAAAACCCTCAGGAATTTGTTTTGGAAAGATGGTGGGAGCTGCAATACAATCCTGGTGGAAATCATTCCCTTTTCCTGGCACTGCTGCTCTCCCGATGCCACGATTAGCTGCACAGATTAAAATGAAAGAAGGGAACCACTCCCTGCTGGGCACTATTGATTTGTTGTTGAATGCTTACACTGACAGCGGGGGAAGTATGAAACGTTCCTGTTTGCAACGTTTCACAACCTAGAAAGTCACTTCTTTGTTTTGCTTTGCCATTATGTTTTCTTTCCTCACATTCCCACCACTTTGGAGCCTGTAGCTGCCAAGCCCTCAGCTGGTTGAGGGCAAAAGGAAAGCTTTCTACTTTTACTTTTTGTAATATATTCAGTATTTCTAAGGAAAAGAAGTCCTCGTAGAAGGAAAAAAAGGACATGCAGTTACAAAAGGCCCTGAGTCTTTCAAGAGAGAATGAATAAAAATGTAGCAATCAGAGGAGAAATGAAATACAAGAGACAACTTGAAAAGCCCCCAGTTGAAATGGGAGCGGAGTGGCTTTCACTGGCATCTGGACTGAGTGGTGGATGAAAGGGCTCCATACAGGAACCACATTGGGGTACATCTGGGTAGAGCTCTGCCAGGCAGTCACTTCCCAGCTTCCTTGTGTAAGGTCTTCTCTGCGGACAGCCTTGGAGAACAGGCAAAGTCCAGTAAAATCTGGACATGTTATTGACCACACAGCAAGTTCACACCAAAGCTGGGTCAAGCTAGGGCACAAATTTGGGCTGAGGGACAAATCCTTAAGTAGGAGGAGCCCCTGGCCCGTGTGAACTGCAGGCAGTGAAGAGCCAAGGCTGGATAAGGGGCTCCAAGACACAGGCAGGTGCCAATTCCCTGCATTCCTGATGTGTTCCCATGGGGAACTGTGCAGGGACACAGGGCTCCCATAAGGACTAACAACAGCTTTGGGAGCTGTGGGTGCTTCTGGTGAATATGTGAACCTGAGGAAACCACAGGAATTTGAACTGAATCATGAGAGGGACAGTCTGCAAAGTTTAGTCTTTTAAAGTTCTCCAGCAGCTGTTATGAAAGATGTTGACACTCTCTCACTTATCCTTCGTTAGAGAAAATGGTCAGGATTTTCAGAGCTGGAATTCCAGTGGAACTGTGTAATGAATGAAACAAGTACTTTCAGGACATATCTGCAAATCCAAGAGCAGGGAAGAAGGACTGGAAATCAACTGCCAGCTCGGGCACATGTAGTAGGCTTAGTGGAGAAGTTCCATGCTCAGACATGGAAAAGACACACCTTGGAGTTATTGCACCAGGACTAGGGCAGGGAAGCTTCACAAGTTCAGTTCATTCAGACCCTCACTCAGCACTGCAATGCTGCCTTGGCTGGTTTTGCCGAGGGGATGTTTCCCTAAGAGTCAGCAGTCCTGATGTGCTTCATCACAGGAACTGCTGGGAGAACTCATGGCTGAGAGTTCTCATTTTCCTGGTCACCTTCAGGCTACTCAGTAACATTGGACAAGAGACTGTCCTTTCTGTCCCAGCAGCAACTTCCCAGACCATGGGAAGTACTTGGTTCATCTGCTCCAGTTTTTCCTTCCAGATACATACAAAACCAGCTACAAGTGAGGAAAGTTCTCTTATGGAACAGTTACTCTGCTGTCCCCACTACTATCTCATGTTCTGCAGTCCAAACTTGCTATTCATATCAAAAATACATGGAATGCATGTTGACATCTTGTATAGTCCCATTATATGCAGTCAGATGTCCAATCACTTTGTACCCTGTTAGAAGTGATACAAAGCTAACAACATTCCCAAACCCCCTCTATCTCAGCGAGATGAAACAGTTCCCGAGTCAGACACGGGGATCTGACAGCTTCCTAAGACACACAGGCATATCTCAAAGTAGATATTACTGTCAAAACCCAAAGAGTTTGAAAAATTACTTCAGAAAAAAAAATGATCTGCATTAGAGATGCACATCAACAACTCTGCTCCATAGCAATGTTCAGGCATCTTCTAAATTAAATGGTACTTCTTATGCAGAGATCTTCTCTAGGTTCAGTCATTTGAACATCCAAGTACAAGAACATCGTTACAAGAACCGTCATAAATAAAAAGTGCTACTTAAACAGCATTTACAGCCTGAACAGGTTAAGCCTCTCTTGAAGTCTGACTCTCCAGTGCCAATGGAATCAGTGCCCATTTTGGAAGGTGGAGAAAAGGCAGTCTGCTGGCACCCACAGCTGAAAGCTGCGGGAGGAACCCTGACGCTGCGTTGAAGCAGCACAGGCCAATCCCAGATTTCCTTCCCTCCCTCGTACAGCGAGCACTCAGCTTGACTCTTGGACTGTTGAACATTTTCAACACGTGATTTTGATTAGTAAAGAATGAAGTACACTCAGCTTTGTCTTTTCAGAAGGCAAAGGCAAAACATTATATATTTTTTTAAAATACAAAATGCCTTCTTTGATAAAATGCTTTCATTTGGGTTTGATTACAACCCCCCAACGTACTATTTTCATTTTAGCTCATTAGTCCTTCCTGTCTCTCTGATCACTAGGGTCAGCACACAGTCATCTCTTGATCTGAGAAGAAAAGCTCTTTCATTAATTTTACTGGTTTCATCCTTTTTCAATTTAAGCCAGAACTTTCCTGATTGCTGAAAGACAGAAAATACTTTCTTTTTAAAATTAGAAAAAATTTAACATAACAAAAATATTTAACAAAAAGAAGCTCAAAAGGAAAGCACATAAATGCACACGATCTTAAACTTGCATTCCAGTTCTGCAAATTTTCAAATAAAATTCTAAAATCTCATGGTGCTGCATGGTACAAGACAAGATGGCACAAGAAGCTCTGCACTACAAGACACCACATTCTGTTCATTTTCTCTTCAGTGAACTGAACTGCAGATAAATGACCCAGAAACCAGCAGGAAATGAGGACATATCACCAACGGGGTTTTATGAATATTATTTGTTAGAAGACGTAACTCTCTTAACAATGCCCAACCCATGACTAATTTCAGGGGGTCAAGGTGATCTTTGCCCTCCACTGTGTAGGGCATTATTCTTCTCTAGAGAAGTTCAGAGGTTAATGAATAAAGTGCCAGCAAAGAAGAAATGAGACTGAGCAAGAAAATGCTCATTCTTGGTCTCTGCTATAAATAATGCTCTCATTAAAATTCTGCCTTGGAAGAAAGGCAAGTCCATTAGTCTAGGAGCTAATTTTTACTGGCTCCTTAGATGTATGCATATTAAAAATTCAGCGTTTATAATTGCCAGCCATCAACCACCTAGTCAGTGCTGTTCTTGGAGTTTTTAATTATTTACTTCATTTGCATAGACACTCCAATTTATGATCAACCATTTGCTTATCAAGGGACAGTTTTAGTAATTCCTCTTTTGCGTTTTTATTTATTCCTTCTGTATCTCCAGCAGGAGGGCTGAGAGGACCTTTGCCAAGGTAGGTGGCAGTGGGATGGGCTCATCTGCAGCCTCCCACCCCACCCTAACTCATGGCCAGGTTCCATGGACCTGCTGAACACCTGTATCCCACCTGGGAACATCACAATGGGGTACAAGGAGAGCCCTCCTGTCCAATGCCTTCACCTCCTCTTCCTCAGCTCTTGCTGAAGGTGGCCCTTTCCTGGTTCCTTGGCCCCAGAAGAGGAGGGAAGAACTCACACCTGGGAATGTTCTCCCTCTTCGCCGCAGGTGCTCTGGCACGTGGTCCCAAAGCTGTTCTCCTTCGGGATTTCAGTCTGGGGCTGTGTTCTCCTCCTCCCACGACCTCGCTCTGCTCCCTGAGGATACAATGCTGCAAAACCTCCTCGAGTCTCGCCCTCCCTTGGGATCAGCAGCCTCTGCTACTCCTGGTCCTAAGTAGACACTCCACGTTTCTCCTACAAGTGCTGTCTGCCCAGTGCCTTGGGCACACGAGGAAGAGAGAAAACCTCAGGAGCTCTGCAGTGGCACAGGAGCTCACCCCAACCATGTGCCCTGGGCAGCCCAGGTGCAACTCCTGCTGCCAACACACTCCCCAGCTGGACATTGTCCCTCCAGGGACCACCAGCCCAGGAGGAACACTGAGTCCCGAAAAGCCACCCAATTTTTTAAAAACCAACTGAATTACTGAACTCAAGACATGCTGTCTGTCCTCAGCGTCCCCTGGTGGGCTCCAGCAGCAATGGGAATGATTGATTTGCCATCCTGGTACCCCTGTGTCCTCCCTGGGCACCATGGCCAGAGGCTTTTTGCAGGCAGGATACCAGGCAGCAAATGTGAGGGGAGGGAGCAGCCCTGCCTGGCAGGAAGGGAATTGATTACCGATCCCTCTTTTTGCCAGGAACCATTTCTTTGCTGCAATTCATACTTTTCAACAGCCAGCCTCCAGAAGGCTTTGGGGGAAGCGAGGGCAATGACACCTGAGATTACAAATCAATCACTATTATAGAGCCTTTTATTTGGTAGAAGCTTCTGAGCAGAAAACAGATACCAAAAATACATAATATGTCCTGATTTTTTGTTAGCTGTTTCCTTTCCTTAAGCTCTTTTATGCCCTGTTTTTCTCTTGACACCGTTGCTTGCTTTGCTTTCACATCCATCTTTCTTACTACTTATTTTTCACTTATCCTTGATTTTATCTTTCTCTCATCTTTCTCACTCTTAAACCTACACCATCCATAGTTATCTGGGAAGGAAGTTTAACATGATCCAACTACTCTGCACTGTCATCTTCCCTTTTGTTCCATCCCAGATCCCCCTCAAAAATGGGACAGTAACACTGACAGAGGATCTAGCAAGGTCCAGCTAATTTATATTGTTTTGTAGTCACCACTTAGATCACTCTGCCTGCTTTTGGTCATGGTATTATGTGGGGTTTGGCACAGTAGGATCCATGCAATGAGGAAAAATTCTGGCCATGGAATGGAACATCCCTCATTTGTGGGACACTTCTCATCAGGGCAGGAATTTTGTAAGGGCCACCATGGGTGCAGCCAGAAGGAATCAGAACACACTATTATTCCAGAGCTAGGAACAGTCCTGAGCACCCAGCTCTGATTTTTCTCACATTTATGCTTTTTCTCATGATTTAATTTGCATCCTGTTATCAACGGAAGTGTTGTCAACAAGTATGGATGATGTGGGAAATAGACCTCTTCTAACAATAAACCTGGTCAAGGGAACAGGTCAGTTTAAATAAATCAGCTGACACAAATTTGGTAAAATAATACCAGCAGTGCTGAAAAACACCTTTTATAAAGTTTAAGCTTACTGAATCAAAGCAACTTTCTGTTCTAAATTATTAATAAGATTTAAGTATATTGTTAGAAACTGAAAAATAGATCAAAATTGCTGAGGGGGAATATCCAAAATTCTGTAGACAATGCAGTCTGGTTTTGCAGAACAGAGGTTTCCTCCATGAACTGATACACTGAAAGTTTTAAACTTACTGACTTTTCCTGCTAATCCAGTCATCCCCATCCTGCAGATGGCAGGACACAGCTCATGGGGGGTACAAGTGCCTGAGTGACCCATGTCACACATCCTGATACAAGATATGGGATCCCAGTTCGATTTGTACATCTGTTCTAAGACAGAACTGTTGACAGAACCAGTTCCAGTCAGACATCCCTGGGCTGCCCAGGCTCTCAGCAGCAGAGCAGCTCCTTTGCCAGGCACTGCGCACCCTGAGCCTTGAGCTCTGCCCACCCCTAAATTCCTTCCTGGGTGTCTGCACTGAGCCCTCCCTGCTCCCCACTGGGGATGGAGAAAATTTCCACTAGTATGCTACCCAGCATGGGACAGAAGCTTACAAAATCAAAATGTTTCCACAGAAATAATTGGATCAATCAGGTTTTTATGATTAAATTCTCTTCCATCAGATAATTTTCAAACAATGTTAAGAGTGATTTTGTGTTTAGATCTGTAGCATATCCTTAACCTCTGTAATTATTTGGAAAACTATATTGTGTTTACTGTATTGATTCAACTATTGGAAATCTTGAGATTGCCATGAAATATTTCTTTATATTATGCCGTTTCTGAAGTTGAATATTGCTGAAAATAAATAGCAGGCAATTATTTTAACACCCTCTTACTGCACATTACTTATGAAGATTGTTCTCAATTGCTAAAGACAGAACCAATTTATCTAACCAGATTTATTTAACACCAGTATGGATTAACTTTATACAGTCAGGTAGGCAGAAACTACAGAACTCTCCCTTTTCCTGGTCTTAAATTAAGGAAAAGAACAAGTCAAAACATTGAGTTTTATAACAGAAAGATGTCCTCCATCAAAATCTCTGCTATTTTGGTGACGCTCATAGAGCAGTTTGGTGCTACTCAGGNGTCTGTGAATGCTGGCAGAAAGCCGCTGTTTTTCCAAATCTGTAATTTTATGCCCCTATGTTCAGCAGATGTTTATCTAAATCATTTAAATCTGTCTTTTCTGTTTTAGACACATTTAGTATCAAGGAACAATCCCTGAGTAACAGCATACATTAAAAGTTAATAAGGAGGAAGTTAAAGAAGAAAGAATTACTTTTTTTCACACCCTCAGCAGACATTTATTTCATTTTGGCATGTTAAAAAATGAGAAAATGTGGAGTAAGGTGTGAAAACTGGCAATGCATATTTTTTTAGAAAAGCTTTATTATCCATTTCCTTACATGCTAATTAGGAAATGCAATCCACTTGCTAATGTTGAGTGAGTAAGAAATGTAAATTGCTCCATTAATTTGTTTAATAACCAAACTCTCAAAAGTGGTAAGTCAGACAGCAGATGGGGGTTGTCACCACAAACCCAGCCCAATTTTTAACATTACACCAGTACACACAATTTACTGCCTTCTTAGTTATCATCAGTGCTGAGTAATGTCTTTATTGTTTTTGATTTAATACAGATATTTACTCTTGACTACTCGTAAACATTTCTGGGGTAGCAAAATATATCTAGAAAAAGTGTGCAGCCCCATACTCATAAGACACTTTTACAGGTGGCAGTTGTTCAATTCTCCTTTAGAGCAAGTCACACACCACTGGAAACACCAGGATCTAAATGAAAAGCAGTATCTACATTTTCCACCAGAAAAGGAGTACTTTTTGGATTAAAATAAAAAAAAAAAGGAATACCCTGCAAATTCATAGCAGTTCTTGCAAACTCCATTTTCTAGATTAGCAAAAGAAAGGTTTTAGAGAGACCCAATTTCACCAAAAATTGCCCCTAAACCCAAATTATTCAAATGTTACACACTTTTTTTCCAGAATAAAACTGCTTAACTTTTTTCCTTCACAGTATCTTGCATTGCCTATCCCATTTCCTATGAACTTGACTTTTTATAAACTCCAATTACACTCATACAAATACAATTGACACTTATCTGCACTTTAAGTGGGCTGAAGAAATTCTACTTGCATTTCCAAATACAGTGGGTTTCAAACTCAACTTTCCATCTCAACCAGTAAAACCAGTTGCATGGCACTCCTGGATGGAGCTGGGAAGTGGGACAGCTTTGGCACAGCTCCTGACCACTCCTGCACTTCCATAACTTTTTCCTCAAGCAACTCTATGTTGTTTTTGCTCGAATCTCATACAAACCAGGAGAGATTTAAAGCAGGCCCTGGCACAGCTGTATCAACATCCACCACTGGGTAACCTCCTTTCCTGTGGTTTGTTCAGAGTGCAGAATTGGGCCATTGATGCTGGACCATTGTCACCAGCAAGGGAAGATCATAGACAAAGGCTCTGTCACATTGCTGAATTCTGCTTCTTGCCTACCAGCTTTGTCCCAGTGCTTCCAATCCGAGTGTGATGTCTTATTTCTGAAAGATTATTGCTTCTCTATAAAACGTTTTCTGAGGGGAAAGAAACGATCAGCTGAGTAAGGGACTGGCATGTAAAATACTATCATTTGCAAAACACTGGCCTGAAACCCACTTGGAGGCAGAGAAGCTGGACTTGAGCCACAGAAGAGGGAAAACAGGAATGCCATAATCACATATTTATTTTTAGAGAAAATGAGGAGCTAAATAAACTGTAAAACCAGTCTTTACCGGTAAATCCTTTCTGTCCTGAAAACCACGCTGAGCAGAGTGGGAACAGCCAGTTCCCAGGGGATCAACTGGTGGTACCTTCTTGGCAGCATCCCATTCTGCCTGTGTTGGTGCCAGGACACTTTGAGTCCTGAAACAATCAATTTTAGTAGGGCCACAGTGAACCATTGCCAGAAATCTGAACTTGAGACACAACAATGCTGCTGCTGAAAACGATTTTTCTATACTAGGTCTGAAATCACCCTGCAATCAAAAGGGGCTCTGGGACTGCTGTCCTGAAAAGAAGCTCACAGACCTCAACCTGCCAGGAAAGCAGGACACAAAACATCCAAACATAACATCTGTGAGGGGATTAGTGCACTCACAGTTGGATTTGTCATGGGATACTGTGGGACACTGGGATTTATGGAAGGGATGAGCAATTGTATGCTGACTGCCTTGATAAATGTGTGTCTTTGAGGTATGTCTAATTGTTCCAAGAAAATAAAGGAGATGCCAGTACACACAGGAGGAGAAAACAGGCAGAAGAAATTCAGTAAGCAATCCCAGGGTACCCAGAGGAGAAGTATGTCATCAGCTGAAGAGCCTGGCAAATGTCACAGTGCAAGAAAACCTGGCTGTCAACTACAATGACACAGCAAAGTCACACCTCTCACCAAAACACTGTCTCCATGACAGGAAATTCCACATGGGCCCAGTGATGGAGACAGATGTCTCCATAGCCTCACATAAATTTCAGCATGCAATTAGCAGTGGCTAATGAGTGGCTAATGGCTTGGCTGCTGAGTGAGGGACACTTGGGCTCTTGGGATACCAGAAGGGACAGTTCTCCACAGAGAAGGTCCTTCTCTGGACATCTGTCATATTCTTCATCCCACTTCCCCCATTCCAGCAATCAGGTCTGTCTCTCATTTGCATCAAATTAAGCCTTTCTACAGAACAACCCAAAACATGAGTGGAGAAGAAGATTCCAGAAAGAGAGAACTGAGTATGTCGTATTTTAGAATATCTAAAACACCTTGGAATGCTCCTTGGAGGTTGTTAGTACAGCACACTGACAAGGTGAGACTCTCACTTTTTAATGTGCTTTTCTCATGCCCAACACTGCAGTCCACAGGTGAAAGGGGAGATGGAAGAGAGGTAAAGTGATAAGGTGAAGTGATAAGGTGAAGTGATAAGGTGAAGTGATAAGGTGAAGTGATATGCCTGCCACTCCCATGCAGATCCCTGGGGCTGTGAGGAAGAAAAGAACCACCTCCCAAATTCCATATTAGTATTGCAATAGAGCAGCCAGGCTGCCTCTTAACATAAAATAGCCTCAACTACTAATCATGTCTTTAAATGTGGCAGAGGGATTCAGCTGTAATCAAAGGGCTGCACTTTGGCCTTGGACCACAGTGTGTGAGCAACACCTTCCCTGTGTGGCTGCCTTCAGGGTGCCAGAGCACAGAACTGTTTAACACCTGTGAGTGCCTGCCGGCTCCCTGTACATTAAATATGCACCACAAAAATTCCATCCTATGGGCAATGTTTGGAGTGTGAATTCCCACTGCAAGCCTTCACCATCCATCAGCTCTGCATGGGGTCTTCTACCCAAAACCAATTTGGCAGCCTACAGCTTTTCCTTCAAAATCAGGGCCCTCAGCTACTCTGCACATGACAAAATTGACTACTTAAGCTTTCTTGAAGCAACAAGAAAATATTTTTACGCAAATACCTTACAAGGTGTGAAATTCCATTTGTCTGAACATAACACATCTGAAGCTATCCCAAAGGTCTGCCTGCATCTCAGTTCAAGCCATTTCCCAGGCACTCTCTGTTTGCTCTTAGGAGAAGGACTTGAAGCCCAAAGCAGCCACCCCATGGGGCTGTGGGGAGGCAGAGTGGGAATAAATGTATCCACAAGCAGTTAGAAGGGAGTCATCTATACAAACACGCCAAGTCATCACCAATATTTTAATTCAGTTTTTATCGAACTGAAAACCTAGTAATTGAAAATATATTACTTACTTCAAGTTATTGTTAGAAGAAAGGAAATTGATTAGTGAGGTTTGGAGTTTGTTTGGGTTTTAATAGGTCTTTTGGAGAATGTGTAGCCTCAGGCACTATGGCCTTTAACTTCATAGACCAACAGATTTATCTATTTCTCTTCCAACCTGAACTGCACAGGAATTTTCACCCCCAAGGCCTCATCAAGAAGAGGATTTGGTTTGGAGCAAATGTATTGAAGTAGAATCCATCTGCAGCCAGCACAACAATCACTAAAGAAAGCAACAGTGTTAAGTGTTGAAATTTTTCTGGCAAACACCTTTGTGCTCCCCTCCATGCCACCCTTCACACCTGTAAAAATCCATGTACCAACCTGACTGGCTTCTGAATGCCTGACTTACTTCTCATGCCTATAAAATAATAATAAAAATAAATGCTCAGTGTAGCACAAAGCATTGTTTATGATATGAAGCAATAATCTAATAGTTCCAGTGAAATTTTTGTGCTTTTTGGCTGAAGTTTCTGGCCTCTGCCCTGGGCTCTCAGCTGTCCAGAGTACAAACATGCTACAGCTTTGTATCTTCTAGCACACTTCACACACCAGAGGCCTGGTCTGGAAGAGATGTGTTAATATAATATCAACTAAGTAAATTTAGCCATTATTTTAAATTAATTTAGGAATTGTGTGGTCAGTGGTCATCTGGTAGACACATTATTACACACATGCACACACCAAATTGCTTTTTTGCTAATGACTCATTTGTTTTATTCCTGCCTCTTTCAAAAAAGCGATTAGGTTGAAAATGACCTTTTGAAGATCGTACTTGTGGACCAATCTTTTCATTTTTAATTACTTACTTTGGTTTAATTGTTACATTAGGAACTATTAAGAAAGCAGCCAGCTTCATAATCAATAATTTAATTAGAGTTTTAGAACCAAGAAGTCAATGCAAATGTTATTCTGCAGCCATGCCTTTCCCAAAGCCTTTGAAAGAACTTTACTCCCATTTTGTTTCAAAGTGACATTGGCGACGCAGAAATCAAACTCATCCTTACTGCAATATCTCCTGCCCACACATCATGGATGGACACAGGCAGCTGGTAAGAGGTTCAGATTCAGGTCAATGTGCACCCTGCCCAGGCAGGAGCACAACCTGCTTCCCTCCCTCCCTTTCCCTCATTTCCACTTCACCCTGCACTCCCCTAGACCCCGTGCCAGGAGCCACACGGTGGTTACTGGAACCCATGGCCAGACTTCCAGCATGTTAAATGTATTTACTTATAGCTCTCTAATTACTACTAATATTCTAAGACAAGCAGCAAGTGAAAACAGATGAAATCTGCCTCAATGCGTGTGAATTAATGCCCCCTTTCCCTCCGCTGCTTCTCTCTGCCCCTCCAAGTTTGCAACGCACCAGTGCAGGGAGCTGTCAGTGGGACCAGCAGTGGGAATGGCAGGGCCTGCTGCCTGGAGTGCAGGTGTCCCTCTTTTGTGATTACACACATGTGGATCACACGGCTCCAACACTCCACAGAGCCCTGCCCAGCAGCAACCCTCCAGCTGCAGGCTGGGAACACCTCCCCACCACCCATCCTGGGGGGCGAGGAAAACAGCACGGGGATGAAAGGGAGCCTTGAAGCACAGCAGGAGCTTTGGTGAATGGCACTGAGCCCTGCAGGGCTGCAGCAACAGAGGCAATCCAGGTGCTGGGAGCTTTGGGAGCATGGCAGCAAACAGGGATTCCAAAACAAGCACGGCTGTACCTTGCCAGGGATGGATCACAGGACTGCTCCAATCCTGGGAAAGGCAGTGGTGTGGGGAAGGAGCCAAGATTTGCTCCAGGACACCAGGAAGTCAAAGCCAGGCTGGGCTGGAGGGTGCAAACTTTGGAGGAAACTCCTGCAGAGCCCCTAGGGAAAGCATGACTGAACAGGAAGGAAAGCATCCAGCTGCAGAGCATCCTGGGGCTCTTGGAACTGGCTCACCAGGGAATGGTCACAGCCCCAAGGCTGCCAGAGCTCAAGGAGCATTTGGCTAACACTCTCAGGGTGGTATTCTGGGAATGGTGCTGTGCAGGGCCAGGAGTTGGACTGGATGGTCCTTGGGGGTCCCTTCCAGCTCAGCAGATTCTTTGATTCTCCAGCAGCAGCTTAAATGATTGTGAATATCATGATGAAAAGTGTTACTTTAATCTAATCTCCTTGCCATTTATACATTTCACATGAATTGCAAGTCAAGCTGGAGATTTAAGCTTTAACACACAGAACTGTCTTGTCTTCTCAAAGACTTCCCCTTGAAATTAAAAATGTACCTTCTCTATGTTGTAGGGAAAAGGCAGAGGAAAAACAACTCCTTAAAGGGCTGAATTCCCACTGGCAACGGGACTCCGACATCCACTGGACAGGACTGGGCGTATCAGTGAACAGGAACAGCTTAGTAAAACAGTTATAACCTTTTAAAGGCCAGTAATTCACCTGGAGCTGTAGAATCATGGAATCATTTAGGCTGGAAAAGACCTTTAAGACCATCAAGTCCAGCTGGTGAGGGCTGCAGAACAACCTGTCTGATCTAAAAGGTTTAGTCTAATTTAAACCTAGTTTAACAGGGCAAAAAGCCTGTGGGATCAGCTGATTATAGAGTTTGTTAAACTCTCGATTGAGTGGTTTGACAGAGGAGGAGAAAGTCCAAGAGAAAGACATAGTTCACGTGTGAGGGTGATGCTGGGGACAGCAGCCACACACAGTTTGAAGGTTTTCCTGCCTCTCAGGAAGAAAAAAAACCCACAGCAAAACAAGAACATTGGATATTTTTATGCTTGCATCTGGGTCAACTCATCCAAGTTGCCCTTATATGTCCATTATTTGAAATATTTTATTGTAATCTCCCTTTTTTACTGAAGTTATTTTGATGTAAAGTCAGAATGTAGCATTTTTAACAACTATGATGATCAAATAAAACTTTTTTTCCCAATTATTTTTCATTATTAAAAAGCAATCTTGACTTTTTTTCCTCAGCCATACTTCTCATTTTTAAAAAATTGGCACTAAGTGTCTAGGAAAGCATCCCAAAAAGATTTAACATAAACATTTTCAAGTTTTACTTTTGTCTTTTGTGACACTACTTCTGGGAGAAAACATAATCTGTATTCATAACTATTTGTTCTTGATTTCATATTTCACTGTGACTCAAATTCCTTTTCATGTTAAGACAGGGAGTTTTAAAATATGAACCCATTATTTACAAATGCATAGAATCAGGAACAGAGGATTTGTTACACTTCATGCCAGGAACTGGACTTATCCTTGCACATCCCTTATTTACAGCAAAATAATTCAATTGCACTGGGAGATTTGGAGTTTGCATGGAAGAGCTCTTTGTCTCCAATACTGACAACTTCAATCTTTGACCTACTTTTGAAGAGGATTGATTTGGACCTTAAACTGCCTGTCAAAGGTTTTTTAAATGACCCATCCTGTCTATCCACTCAGCTCGTGAATTCATTCCTCAGGAGTTCAAAAGGGTTCAAATAAAACTGACAAGTCCAATACTCTGAGAAGATTCTGACTGATAATTGTGTCTAAGGTGTTTACTTGGGGATAAATCAACTGGAATAGGCCAAAAATTATAAAGACAACCAGACTGCTTTTCAAAATCACTCCCTTTTTGCTGCTTAATGCTTCTCTCACACACCTGATCCTTAAACACTCTGTCATTTCTCCTGAATTTACCTCATGAATGCCCATCCCAAATGGACACAGGCACAGAACCCCCCATCACAGACAGGCAGAACCCCTGCAAAGATCTGGGTGTTCCCACGTGCTTCAAGTCTACTGACAAAAAGGTTTTGACAAAATCCATATTGAAAAGCAAACTAATTTATATTTCACTGGAAGAAACAAAACTACAATACGATATGTCAGTGAATTACTAATTTAAAAATTACTAAACAGTGATAAAATAAACACCGGAAAATAAGTGGTCTAAAAGTTAATTTCATTAGAAGAAAATAAATTAAAAAGGTTATCTAAGGAAATTACAAGTTTGGAGCAATTTCCCTGAATTTAACCAGAAGTTAACCAGCTTTGAGCTGCAACAGGAACCACAGCAAGGCTGTCCCAGGCCAAAGACATCACAGGGTGAGAAAGGATGGGCTGTATTGTGAAGGAGAAAATTGCAAGGCTGCAGCTTAGATCAGCATCCTTGTAATTATTCTGCATCCACATGAAACACACAGGCAGCCAAGTGCTCATCATCAAAATGCTGCAGCACAGCTGGAAACCTCAGCCAACAGGCTCAGAAACTGCCCTGTGCATGGATTTATTTATTCTCTGGTAGGACAGGGAGTGAAAAGCCCTCAGAAACGGCCACTGTCCTCAAACGACCCACGAGCCTTCAGCCAGAGCCCTTTCACAAAGGCAAAAATGCCCCAAACGCTTGGGGTTTGCTCTGCTCTCTCCTGGGATGGCAGAGGGAGCGCTGCGGGCAGAGCGGGCAGAGCCGCGGCTGTGATGTCCCTCAGAGCGCGGCCTGGGCCTGCTGGGGGTGCTGGGGGTGCTGCCTCTGCCAGCTGGGACACTCGTTTGGGAGTCCCTGCTGCTTCCCACAGACTTCCCTGTGTGGGAGCTCCACCAAACTCAGCTAGTGTTCAAGAGCCCTTAGCAGACCCTGACGGGCAGACACCAGAGCACAGAAGCTGCAATTTATTAGCAATTACTGCTTTAAAAAGGGCTGTGGCTAAGAACCGCTTTTATCCAATGCCACATCTGAAGAGGGAACGCTGCCCTACAGAAGTCCCCAGCAGAAAAATTCCTCTTTTCCCTGACTTTCCTAATGAATTCCTCTGGGTGTGGCGCAGCCCTGGAGCCCTAGCTTGCACTGTTGTAGGAAGTGTGGTGCACCACACTCAGGAGCCATTCCCAGGGGCTGAGAGATGCAGTTTCTCCACAGCCATCCCTGCAGGAGCCTGAAAGGAGGCTCTGCCTGCATTCCCACTGCCCTCCCTCGCTCCGGGGCACAGGAAACTGCAGGAGTCTCCAAGGAGGAAAATGGCCAGAGCCAGGTTTTTATTGGGAGCTTCTTGCTGCTGTTCAGTCAGGATTTTGGGCAATTTCATTCTGGTTTTTTTTTTTTCCTTTTTCCTACGAGATTGGTGCCTGCATTATTCATCAAGGACCACACTACCTTGGAGCTTCTAACTTTTGATTCTGCTGTTCAGCCCACAAATTACTGACAAGGACACAATTTGATGAGCAGAGCCAGAAGTGGCATCTGGTCACTGTTCTGCTGTGCTGCCTTACCCCTGCTCAAGTCATCTTTGACCCAAATAGGATAAAGTTGACATCCTTGATGCCTTCCTCTCTGAATGTCAGAGGTATTAGTTTGATAGTGGAGTGGGAATGAGATCCTTTTACTTGTGTTATGCAGCAATCTTCCGCAAAAGGAATGGAGAAAACGCAGGTCTCATCTTAAATCACTGAGCTGCACTGATAAAGAAATACATCCCAGATAACTAAAATACTAAACTTGAGCATCAGTGAGCAGCAGGGACCAAGATGATCAAGAATTATCAAACAATATCTCAAATGCTTGTTATTTCACAAAATCGAATAGAAAAAGAACATTGTGTGACTGTGACATTTTACAGAGCTCTGTGTGTGCTGAACTTTGTTCACAAGAACAGTGTCTCTAGCGTGAACTGGCCTGTCCTGTTAAGGACACACTGAATTTTTCCCAAATCTTTGTTGGACTCATTCTCAGGGCATTAATACTGAAAGCTGCCTCTTAAATGACAGTCTGTCTCTCCACAACGTTTTCAAAAATGAAATATCCAGTTATAGAACCTGACATTTCAAAAATCAGAAAGCAGATAAGATAGTTACTAAATCAATAAGTTTCGAACACGTAGAATGAAAAATGTGAGTATTTTTTCCTCCTTTCTATTTAATTATTTAATTGTATAAATATTTTGTATCTCACCTGTCTGAAAAAAGGAGCAGAGGTTCAGCTTGGCTCAAATGGTGTAGAGACAAATGTGGCCAGCCCCAAGAAATTTTGCTCCTGAGTCTGTGGGAGATGCAGAGGAGGGGCAAGTCCCTCATCATAGGAGGAATTAACCCAGGCAGGGGAACTTGTACTCAGGGGGTCATGGGCTCTTTTGCTCCTCTCACATTCATCACTGGACACACTTTAAAATTCATGAGTGGAGATGCTTTCCCGGATGTGTCAGTGAGGAAATGTTCTGGTGAAAAGCCAGAACATGCTTGTCTTTCTATGAAACTGGCACAAAGAGGAATAAATTCCACAGCTTATCTTGGCACCAGAGCCATCAGCTTCACTGGCAAGAAATTCCCACCAGCGAACAGCAGCCTGGGTCTCCACATCTGATCCACTGCATGACTGGCACAGCACAAGCGTGCTTCCTGCCCAAAACCAACACCAAATCCATAGTTCTCCCTCAATCTTTGGGAAAAGCCACAAGTGCAATTCATCTTTCTCTGTTCTCACTTTCCTATAGGCAACATATCCCTTAGGTTTAAAATGAAAGTCAACGTGACGTAGATTTTTTTAACCACTGGATGGACCTTATTTTCTGTTATCCAGAAAGAAAAAAGAAAGAGGAAAAAGTAACGCCCTGAGTTCCCAAAGTCTGCAGGTTGCACTAGAGTTCCAGCTTAGTAATTACAAAGATTTATGTTCCATCCTGCCCCAGATCCAGAGCTCATTGTCCATTCAACGTACACTGCTCTGACTTACAGTTCTCTGCATCCATTATCTCTAATTATAAAGAGCTGACTGCAGTTAATGATTGAAGAGCGAGATGTGATCAGCAATAGGAATCTGATTTATGAGAAAACAAACCCGAGCGTGGTTTTCATGTTTCATTAAAAGTATCTTAAATATACTCCTTAATGCTAATTGATCTCACAGAGGTGAGAAAATAGTCTACTCCCAATTAAAGGGACAAAATAATTCATCTTCTTTCTGGAGGGAACATTTAATATCATTCAGCATTTAGCAGGAGGTAGCATCTTCACAGGGATTTCACCACCTCAAGTGATGTTGCACTTTGGGCATTCATCCCAAACCTGCAAGATTTCCCACTGAACATGGAAAAAATTCAGCAGCATAAATACATAACAAAATGCCATATATAACATTTTCTTTTCACAAAAGGTCTTTCCTATCTTAGCAAAATTACCCAAAGCTGAAAAACAATTCTGGTGAACAAATATAGAGGCTTTTTCCTTATGTTTGTCAAAGGAAAACTCCTTGATGACTCTGCTAATTTGCTATGATCAGGAGATTGCTGAGATATTTACAAGATAACGTTCCTTGCAGGATTTATTGAAAACAAAACAAAGCAGAAATCTATTTTTCCATTAAGCATTTCACTTTTGTTTGTATTTCAATAATTTTTTCCTGTTTTTGAATTATTCATATTTGGATATCAAATATTCCTACAAACCAATGCATTTGGGAATAATGAGTCTTGACTAGTTCCATTTTAACTCATTGTGCTTTCTGACCAGGATTATTATTATTATTATCAAATGACCTTCAGTTCAGTCTGTTTCTATGATCCATAAATAGAAATAGCCTAATGAGCATCTCAGGTATTCCACTGTTATTTCCATGGCAGTTTTTCTTATCCTGTGTTTGCACAGCTCTGATGACAACTCATTTAATCCACAGCAACAGTTGTGCCTGCTTCCTCTCAAATCCCTTTTATGAATACAACCTTCTCCATTTGAGGCTGGAACCTTGTACCTGTACATGCCTGAGAAAGGCAGAGTGGCTGCAACACCAACTGAAGGAACAATCAGAACTTCAAAAGTTGCTCCATACCACAGAAACAGCAATAATTATTAGATTTTCTGATGAAAGAGGAAAAAATTTCCTCTTCCCTTGTTCTCATACTTGAATAGGATTTTTGCAAAGCAGCAGGGACAAATACAATCTCCAGTGTACTCAATCCATTTTACCTATTCCAAAAAAGCAGGCAGAGAAGAACAAAGGAAGAGATGCAGAGTTTCTGTCATTATCTACAGTGATGTATTATAGAGAAAATAATGCATGTTCCATGAGGAATCAGCAGAGTTCTGGAGGAAGAGAGGCAGATCTCTTCTAGAGGACTGTTACATGGTGACATTTTTGGTCAGAAGATAACAAGTGTGTTAACGAATATTTCACTGGCACATCACCCTTACTCTCTATCTTGATTTCACACTGGGTTTTATTTTTCTCATGTCACACATGTCACTACTCTGCCTGAATTCAGGAAAAGACCAAGGCAAAGCCTGCTTACCATTCTGATATCCCAGAGAGACAAGGTCTTGTCAGCAGAGCTGGTGAGAACGGTGCTGGAGAAGGGCAGGAACTCGATGCTGTTGACTGAGTCCCTGTGGCCCCGCAGGGTGTATCTGCACCTCTCACTGCAAGTGAACAAAGCAGGCTAATATGAACAACAGACAGCTTCAGGTAAATGAAGAACACATTTCATGCATCTCCCCAGCTGCTCTCTGGAAAAATGAACATTTGACAGCGATTCCTCACCCAAGGTCTGCACCAAGGAAACAGTTACCAAACCCAACCCATTGGTGTTTTCTTCCCAGTAATGAAGGCTGGAGCAGGAAGGTACAAAGAAATGAGAAGTGGGTTTTAAAAGATTGAATCCTAAGGAGCAACAATGAAAGCATCACTTTGTGCTCCCTGAGTGCATTCCCAAAAACCTTGTTGATGCAGAACTAAAAGGGAACGTGGTTGAAGAGGTAAGATAGAGACAGCACCATTTTGTTTTTATAGACATCAGATTCCTTTTTTTCAAAGGGTCTGAGAGATCTGTGTGATTGTGCCCACGTGCACCCTGAAGAAAGCCAGTGAGTGCTGGCAACCTGGTTTTCCTCTCGAGGTCTGCACAAAGGCTTAGAGAAAGCAAGTGAGGCCTGGGAGCTCTTCACTGAGGTAAAGTCTTGTCCCTGTGGACATCCAAACCCCCTTTTCCCTGAAGAGAGGTCTCTGGCTATGGATGAACCACACCAGTGGCCATTGCAAGCTCCAAATTCTTAAAGCAGAGGTGAGGGGACAGAGGTGCACCCCCCAAAATTGAGGTGCTCATCATGAAATAACAGCTAAGATGGAAATACCTTGAAGTGGTTCTGAAAGTTCTTTCAAGGCTGAAGACACCCAGCCACTGCACCTTCTCCCAGCTGAGCAGCTGTGCAGTAACACCCTAGAGCTTTTGGGCTGGCTTTCTCACCTCTTTGCTTTCTTTGAATGAGTTAATTTCTGAGACAACACTGTTGGTCCTTCTCAGCTCAGGGGATGGACCTGATACAGATGAACTCTTTTGCCATTGTAGAAAACTGGTGCCTCTGCTCTGGAGAATCAGTTCTCTAAGCAAACAGCCTGACCTTGGCTGTACAGCTGTAATCTCCTGAAAGCTTTCTGGGTTTTGCTTTGCCTTCTGTGTACACACCAGAGCAGAACATTCCTTAAAATGGAGCTGAGGAGAAGGGAAAGGAAGAGCCCAAGGATGCTCCATCCAGACAACACAGGTGGTGTCAGACAAATCTGGGATTACTTAAACTCAGCAGACTGGCAAAGGCTTAATTCCTTCAGGAGCATGTCAAGAGGGGGGATGACTGAAATGATCCAGGATTCATCACTCATTATTAAACAAGGGGATCACTCCATGATTTCTTTAGATACATGTAAAACTCAAATGTGCAGTATTTGTATTGTTATATCCTGTGAAAACACACAGGTAGGGGAGCACACTGTGGAAAAAAGCTAATCAATGTAAACTCAGTAGCAGTTCTATCCTCGTTGTTCAGCTGAGTCAAAAATAGTATGAAAACATAAAAGCCAACAACTCATCATAAATTACCACAGCTTTCAGCAAGAACTCAGGATTTTATTCCCTGCTCATGTGATTCTGACACTAGAAGCACACCTCCCCTGAGCTGGCTGCTGAATATACCACTAGGGCTTGCAAATTAGATTACTGGGTGGCTCTTAACAGAGAAATTTCTTACAATATTTATTAAGGAAGCTGTCAGCAGGGGGGAATTAAAGATGTGATTTTACTTCCTTTTTTTTCCCTGCCTGTATGTCCCCAGAAGACTCTCAGAGCTCTTGCTGGTTCTGTATCACCAGCACAGGAGATGATGTCTGCAGGTGAGGGGCAGGCCCAGGGAGCTGCAAGGTTTGGACGAACACTCCCCTGAGCACTGATCTAACACAGGGACCCCTCAGATCTGTTTTAGTGCCTTTCCATTTGCCAGACTGGAATGATATCCTGTGCTTCACACCAAGCCTGTCCCCACAAAGGCAGAACAGAAGGGAGATAAGTAGCTTCTGAGAAGAAATATTATCCAGGAAAGAGATTTCAAAGAAATATTAGATTCCACAGGTATCATTTTACAGAATCTATGTTTTTCTATTATAGATAATACATTATACTAGCCAGTGTTATCTATTATATAGCCTACATGTGTTATTTTGTCACAAGGACTCATTTTAAACTAGACATAAAGTGTTTGACTGCTAGAACTTGGTGCACAAGGTATCTGATATTCATGATCACTTGATATACGACAGTAAAATAACTTCAGTAAAATAATTCTTTTGTCTCACAGTCTCATGGCAATGTTTTACACTACAAAATATGCCTTTTCCATCTCAGATCTTACACTTTTATTTGTGTCTAGGTAGGTAATTTTTTAAAGGTGCCCAATGATTTCCAGCTTTCTTGTTCCACTGTAAATGCTCTGAGTTGCTGAACAGTTTCTGAGAAGGAAAATCCTGCTGCATTTTTTGTAGGCACTTAGGATTTTTGAGAACACAGCTTTCCATACCACAGTGTGAGAGTGGTTCCACTGGAAGAAAGGGGATATTTTCCTGTAAAGAGGGTCTATGCCCTCTTCAAAGGCTGGGGAAGAACAATGTCTTCAACCTGGGCTTGGGGTGAAAGAACACAGAAAAAAGAGGAAGGTAAAGGAAAAAAAGATATTTTGTTTGTCAGCACTGATGGAAGAACTGGACCATCTCAGGCAGCCAGGCTGCAAGAACAGGCTTGTGAGAGAATAATTAGGTGCCAAAGCAGAAAGGCCCATTCAGAATCCCTTAGCAAGGTGAAAATGGACTGAAGTGATGGACCATGACAGCAGCACAAGGGAAGGAAATGATTTGCACTTTTCCATCAGGAACACAAACACCCAGCCCTGATGCAGCTTCTCTCCTTCTCACTTCCCTATCACTGCACACTGATGAGCTCTGGCTCTCGAGATCTCATTTACCACTCTGATAACTGACTGACTGAATATTTCTGAGAACCTTCCCCCAGTGCTACATAAATAAACTCATCTCTCCTTCCAGCTGAGACATAATTTCAGCAAGATTGTCTTGTACCAGCTATCTTCTGGTCAGAAAGGGCAACAATTTATCTAGATGTTCTTTTTCCATAAAAAAAGAAGTTGATATGAAGGGTAGAGCATCACCCTGTTTTTTCATGGAAGCTCATGTTTCTATCCAATGGTACAAGTTTACCTACATTAGAATAAATCTGCATTCACTGAGGGTTTTTCTCACTGTGAACACAGAGCCTCATGGATATAAGCCTCACAACCTCTGAATATCCTCGTTCAGAAGACAGAGGGGATCATGTATGAACAGCAGGTTAGGCCGCTGCACAACTCTTGATGTCTCAAGATGTTCTCAATGAATGATGCCACAGCAGAAATGCTGCTCAGTAGCTCAGTATTTTGCAGACTCCATCACTCAAACACCAGTCCAACTTCATCCTTTCCCTGTGTTAGTACAGGGCTAATTATCCTCAGTGTTCTCTTCTTCTCTGCAGTCAGTTCCTCTCCCTTAAATCCAGGTGAGGTAATGATGTCCATCAATAAATCAATCTTCATTCTACCTCACCAGGTGTGGATGTTTCCTAAGAGTTTCAAACAAACATGGACCACGTTTTTTCATGCCTTCAGAGGAATTCATTACATGCCCAAGCACTCCCAAACTGTTCTATATTTCCCAAAAATCACTCTCTCAACTCATCCCATGGAGCAAACACTAAACTAAACTCTCCTGTCTATTGAGAAACATTCTTCTGTGTGAGCTGCACTCACAATTTTCAGGGTAAGTTACACCAGGAAGTCACCTGGTGTGAAGGTGGACACAGCATTTCTGAAGAAGATTTTAAGGACACACCACAACCAGCTTCCAGTGCTCCAACTGGGCTGTAATTGTAACAGTCAAAGGGAGAATCTTTTTAACAAAACCAAATCCTATCACTTTCTCATCACATGGCTCTATCTCCAAAATGTGCTTAAATTCGGCATAGAACTTTCCCAGCCAAAATCAATGGCCAGGGATAGCAAATGGGCTGGCTTAAGACATTAAAATGCCAGCTTGGTTTATGCTGTTATAAACACATCCTATCATGTCTTTACACTTTATGACCTCTATTTTATTTCTAGGTAGCTTCACATATGACACATCCAATTATTCATGTCAAGAATGTAAAACTACCAGTATTTCAGTAAAAAGTGCCTGCCATCATTTATGACTGTGATTTTTTTTTTTTTTTGACCCATTATTTCACTAAATGTAACACATTTTTGGAGACATTGACATGTGAGGACACTTACTCTAGAAAGTACATTTGTCTCTGAAAAGATACATGACAGGATGATGCTGTCAGTATGAAACACTCTGTTCAATTACAACTTATGCTCAATAAAATGGAGCTCTCTTCCAATTGTGAGCATTCATTTGTGCCCTCTTTCAAACCAGTGTTTGACACTTGGAAAATGCAGTGCTAAAGGAGATGTTACTGCAGTTTCTGTGACAATGCAAACATTTCTCCTCCAGAATTCAGAAACATTAAGAAAGAAAATACAAATTTAATCCTTCTCTGTGTAATTTATTTTCATATTTAGCACATGTGGAATCTTTTAATCTTTGCAGTCTTTCTGCAAAACAAAGGAGCAATCCCCTGATTTAAACAAAGCTCCAAGTCAGGGTTTCTCTGGCAAGGGTCAGTTTGCAGAGCTACTCAGGAGTTTCTCAATCTGCTGAAATCTGGTGTCAGATAATTTTAATTTTTGCACTTTTTAAGTTCACACTGAGTAGAAGCAGGATTAAGTATTAAACTTTGCTGTCACCACTTCCATCAGGGGCTGCTTTGAGGTGGGGCACAAGGGGCTGAACCGCACAGGCACCGTGAGCACATCCCACTCCCGCTGGAAGCAGCACAAGCTCTGCCACTGATGTCAGGAGGAGCAGGATTAGATCCAGGTCTGTCATCACAGGAGCCTGACAGCTCACACTTCGCTCTGGTGCACAGGAAATTGAGCATGTAAAAGGACACTGAGCTCTGAAGGGGATGGACTTAACTGGTAAGTGCAAGGGTGTGATTTTTCCCATTCCTCTGTCCTTGTCTTCCTCCTTCTGCCAAAAACAAAGCAAAAGCTTCCCAACTAGGAAGGCTTAGCCAAGGAAATAAGAACCTCAAACACGATATAAATGCTTTATTAGTGTTTTCTAGGTATATAAACAACCATCACTCATCTGACTCAGCACGTTTCTAAGTCTGCTGTAAAATCCTGTACCATCTTTTTCTCAGAGCTCCTTGAAAACAGTTGTACTGTTAAAATACAGAGGTTCTGAATTGGATCAAACTGTGTCCTTCCACTGACAGGACATAAGTCAACGTCAAGAGTTACATTTGTCTTGCTTCGTAAGTTTTGAAAGGCTGCAACAGTTTATTTTCGAGAGTGTAGATTTCCTCTCCGAGATCAAGCAAGGCTCTTTTCCCCTCCCTTTTCAGGAGCCGAACTGAGCACGGCAGCTTTCCTTTAACACCAGTTTGTAAAGACTCAACCCTCACCAGCCCTGCTTCAGCTCCTGCTGAAAACAGTAATAAAAGCCACCAGGATTCAGCAGCTGAAGAGATTCCACCTGCTGCAGGAGGGAACTGCAGTGCCAACCCTCTTGTGGCCCTGCTGCTGTAAGGAACACCCTTGGGCTTTGTGCTCACACAGGATGCACCTACACCTCCAGGTACCCCCAGTCTGCTCCAAATTTGTCTCACTCACATTGTGAGCCCCACTTTTAGCAAAACTCTGAGAGAAGATGGAAGGGAAGAGCCTGAGCATTGCAGTTCTTACATTGGGGGTCTCGTTTGATGAGGTGTGAGCACACCCAGTGCTCCCAGCCCAGCCCAGTCCCACGTGCTGTGGGGTTCTCTTTGAGAACACCTGGGGAGGGGTGAAGCCTTCCCAAAGCACGGAGATGGCCAAAAGCAAGTCCCACAGTGTGCCCACAAGTCTGTCTAATCCTTCCCTTCCCACTCCACATCCTCCCAATTGCGTGGTGCTCCCTCCACAGCCTCCTGCTCCTGAGGCATTCGAGTGCTGTTAACAAGATACTCTGTCAACAGCAACACCCAAACAGGACAGAAAAGCTATTTTATTGTGTTGGAAATTCATTTCATCTCCAGGGACCTTGCCTCCTTACATATTTTGCTGTTCTAAAAATTACTTCGTCCTATTTCTATAACTTGAAAGAGCCTCTTTGGCAAATAATACACAGAAAGGGAAAATTGAATGTACCTGAGAACAAAAAAATACAAAAAAGCACATGCAGAACAGAAAAAGAGGGCAATGCATTACATTAAATGAAGTCTGATAGCTTGAACTTCAGTTTCAGCGAGGTCTAATAGTGAGGGACATTTGGCAAAATTCCCCTAATAAATTTATAATTAACCAGCAGAAAGCAATGCTCCAGTCAGATTTCTATTCTGCAGTGAAATTAGATAACAGCCAAATAATCACAGTCCTTGAAAGAGAGTGCTGTGAATGCAGGAGAAAGAGGTTGCAAAACTTCATGCCTTACCTTTGGGATTAAAGTGCTTATTTGCCTCAATTCCTGGTAATTTATGTAACACAATATGTATTACTGGAAAAGTAGCCAATTATAACACTGTATTTATTTTTCTGGCAGAGCTCTACTGTGTGTATTTAAGTAGAAGCTGTGTGTTTACTGAGCATGTGGAAACTTCCACTACCAGGCAGACATTGATCAGTGCACAAAGATGCAGCACTGAGTTAAGAAACACTCTCAGACAAAAAAATACAAAGTTTTGAGGCCATCACTGGTTCCTGTGGTGTTGGACACAGGCCTGGCTGCCTGATGCCAGCCTGGGAAATAATAAGAATCTTATTTTTTTAACACATTTCTGTATCAAGTACACGGATATAGTGTTAGGGTGAGCTTTACAGAACAAAGATTCTCCCTGGTGCCATGGTTGGTTTGAACTCTCTGGCACAAATAGACAAAAAAGAAATATAACTGATTAACTTCTGGTGCTTGATTGATTCCAATACTACTTAAACTCAGGATCTATTTTGATAAACATTGAGAATACTAAATATGATTGACAGTAGCTTTATATGTTTTTGTGAGTGAAAAGCCCAAACTACTGAATTAATAATATTCTATTTAGGCTTTCATTAGAAGGTGTGAAAACTTTGCCAATAATCTATCTCCTTTTTTATTGGCTTGGAATATGAATAATGAATCTGTTCATTATTACACTGAAGATTTAGCTTCTTAATGTCTTACATTTCTTTGAACAAATGAAGTGTTCTATGAGAAGCATTATTATTTGTATTATTTTCTGATTCTAGATGAAGGGGTTTTGGTGTGAAGCCTTAATGCTTTTAAAAGGAAAGATAAAACAGTAAGACATAAAATCTCCACTTAAGAATGGTTTATGGTCTTTTCGTAATATATTCTTCAGTCCCTTTTACCATGAAAGCTCAGCTGTAGCTCATCAAGGTATCTTTAAAATCTCACTGCTCAACACCTGATTGTTGGTAGCACAGGACTTTTCAGCTCATGGCAATAGCTGTTGCAAAAGCTCACCTTCCACTGAAACTGGGCTCCTAATCAATTCTGTTAACTTATTTCAGCCACTTTAGTTCGAACAGAAGCCTGTTACTTACAATCCAAATTTTTCAGAAGTGAGGAGCATTTTTATATGTTTCAAATTTGGATTATGTTTCATTTGACAAGAATTGTACTTCCCCAAGGTTAGAGTCAGGTCAACAAAAACAAAAGCCATGGGACAGAAGAAGATTTAGGCTTTTATATCCAAAATGTAGATCTTAAGTGCCTTTTCCCCCAGCTTGGTAAAACAGACCAAGTCGATTACAAGGTCTTGCTTGTAAATGTGTGTAACAGAGAACGATCCAAAGTAATCCTGACTTAATTAGTAATTCTCACCCCAGCTGTCAGTCAGAAATGTCATATTTGTTAACACTAATGTAACACACCAGTGGGATTTGGTCCCACATTGGTACCAACTCTAAGCACAATGCAGGAGCACACACTCTGCATTCCATATTTCAAAATCTAGGTTTAGTTTTTTCCTCTGCCTCAGTAAAATCAACACCCATGTATCAAACCATCCATTTGTGGCTATGGCTTCTAACTTTTCCATCAAGTCTGTCTGCATGCAGAAAATAAATTCCATCAGCTAAAGGAAAAGCTCTGTGCAGCCCGGTGCTCCCAGCACTCGGAGTGACAGGATGTGAAGCGGTTCCCCTCCAGGGTCAGCTCTTGTATTTCATAGTTATGGAATAAAATGCTGTTTCAGTCCTTCAGTCAGGAACTAGAACACAAACTTCTCCTTGGAAATGCCTGTGCCTCCCTTGCAACATATGGAAAGCAGAGCCACCTATCCCAGAACTCCAGACCTCAGCCCAGGAGCAAGGTGCACTCAGGTTCAGAGAGGTACATGGTGATTCTTAGATTATTTTTTGACTCCTACCCTTGCTCAGCACTTTCTGTAAGTCAGGTTTTCTCAGGGGATTTTTTTGTTGTTAAGGTGAAGACAGGAGCACAAGAAATCATTTATTGAAACCCAGAGCCTTGTTTTGTGAAACAATTATCTCTTCCCCCTCCAGGCTCAGGGGCACGAGCCCATCAGATCAGCACAGGCTTGGTAATAATGAAATAGCTGTAACCCATTTAAGCAGACATTAAACACTGCAGGACAAGGACTGTGTTTGCTGCTCAGCAATTCTGCCACTGAACAAGCAAAGGCTCTCCCCAGTGACAGTGGGTTCTCCTCAATTACCACATCAGCTGACATCAGAACAGCTCACGGCCTCTTCCACACTCCGTATGAAGCTGCCATGGTCTTATTATTTTTGCCTTCTTTTTTTTTATTACAAAAACTTTACCTCTGGTAAAGTTTTTCAGGTCTAACCCTGAACAAGCAAATGCAGATGTCTCAGTCCCTCCTTGCTTTTTAAAGACAACAGCACACGTTTTGATGGATCACTGTCAAGTGATTCAGTATTTCGTGTCCTTACATTAAGGCTTACATGAGAACTATTCAAACAGGTTATTTTACAGTTTTAGCCTCTTGCTGTTCAAATAAAATATTGTGGAGAAGATGAGCCCTACACTTCACATTCAGATACTCCCTTTAAGGTGCATCCCAACCACCCCGAAGAATGTCTTATTTCTTTCATTCTCTTCCTTGTCATCATTTATTTCACTCTTCTACATGATCATGTTAATAAATAAAGATAATAGACATTATATGCACAATTGCTGACTGGTGAGACATAATACAGAAAATAACAAATGTGACAAGGAAAAACAAAATTTGAAATATATTTACACCAGAAGACCAGATAAACTTACTATGTTTTGCTGGAACACACATTTTCCTTGGAGTCCTAGCATTTTACTGTCAGGCTGATCTGATCTACTTCTCCTGAAAACTCACAGACAGTGTAAGAAATAATTGTTTTTTACAGGACTTTAAGTCTGTAACAGTGGAGAAGAGCACACTTTTAAAAAATGCCACTCCTGTAACACTAAAGCCTAAAATACCTCACCAAAGCCTCCTAAGTTCATCCCATAAAGCTCTATTCTATCATATTCTCTATAAATTTACATATTTAGGATGAGATTTCAAAACTGCCTGGACAAGGCAGAGTCTGAGATTCTTACAGCTGTTGGGTGCCCAAATAATGGGATTTTCCCATGTGACAGTGTGACCATGCCAACATATTTTCAATTAACCCTTTGGGCTCTTTGAGGATGCAACTCTGTGTTTATTAAATGAAAGGTTAGGGTGGAGCAGCTGCTGAGAGAGAACTTTGTGCTGTCACCAGAATCAGGGAGCAGCTGATGAGGAGAACATGAGGTAGCTCTCAGGCTTCTGTTTGCCAGGAGTTGCATTAAATTGCATGATAGATGACCCAGGTCTGCACTTTTTCTAGCACAAAATTCTTGTCTTTCTTAAAAGAACAAAAAAACCCTCCAAAAACCCCAAACATTTTCCACTATTGGGAAACTACCAACAAAAGGGAAAAACTGAAACAAGAACTATACAGGAGGCCAGCAGAATAAATCTAGAGAACTCAACTACATCCACACAGTTGCCACAAAATTGACTCAGATCAGCTTTCAGCCCTCAAAAAAATAACCAATTCTGAATCCAGCAAACCCCCTGCACCACCCAAAAAACCCCATAATAAACCAAAAGTCACCATTATTTTACCTAAGGATCCATTTGCTGGTCTAGCTTATAGTGATGGAATTCTATACAGGATAGAGAAATCAGTACTGGCATGTTATAATTTAATTTCACCACCTTTTAAATTATTTTTTCGTTTATTAATTTAGTAAGTTTTAATTTATTTTTAATATATTTCTTTTTTGTCTTTAATCCCAAGCCAAATGCAGGAAGGTTCCTGTAAGCAGCATGAGTAACTCCCACGTAAAGGGAGTTCGGCCAGCTCTGCCTGCTCTGCACCCCCACACCACCAGTGATCCTACCAGGAGATTTCTTACTGCATTCTGACATAGAAAAGAAAATGCCTTTACCAAAGAAGTCAGAGAAAGAAACACCTGCAGTCTCAAATTCAAAAATGCAATGACAAGGGAAAGTTAGAGGCCCTACTTTTATTCTAATTGTATTGCAAACCAGGAACTTTGGTCTTTTTTTCAATTTTTTTTTAAGAAAGTCAGTTGCAATATTGCAGGACTGGGCCAGTCTTGTGTACTGTAAATTAACATGGAGTTACACAGAATATTAATGGATGGATTTAATCTGCAGCATGCAGATTCACTGCATAAAATGCACTATGACTCTTGTTGGATGTTAGTTTATTTTCTTCCGCATTTTAAATTTACTGAAACTTTTTTAGACCTACTAAACAAGCAAATTCTTTTTGAAAACAGTACAACAAGGCTGAGACGCAATAAATATAAGCACTTTAATATTAAAGTGAGGAAAATGAATTTTAGTGTGCTTTCAAATTGGTTTTCTTCAGTGCAGAGTTTCTTTATTTGTCCAAATAAAATGGATTTGAGAGGGTGGCAGCTTTAAGGAGTTGTGCAGCACTGTTCAATGGCTTTGTGAGTTTGGGAAGGTATTATGAATAACGGATTTGCTGTGCTCTTAGACATAGAGCCACAACAAAAACAGTGTTATTGGAGGTTCTCTAGCAAGCAGCTGCTGGAGTGAAGAATAAAGAGCCTGGTCCAGCCACTGAAGCCACAGGTGCAGGAATGTTTGTTCAGATCAGTGACTGAACACAGAATGGGAAGAGATAAATTCCCCAGGATATTTCTCATCACTTTGATCTGCTGCTTTCTTACCATTTTTAGATTATGCATCACCCCCGTTCTCCCCAAAGAGAGCTGGAAAAGGGCTGGATTTCCCTTTGCCAACAGCTGCAGGAAAAGATTAACTTGAAACACATGCACAAAATGTAAGAGTAGTGATTTATTTAGTCTCTTCCTTTCCTAGATGTGAACAGTTTGGTTTACATTCCTTTTTGTTCCAACTTTCCCTGTCAACAGCGTGATTTTATATCAATATAATTACACCTGTCTAATCCCAGTGGGCACCCAAAAAAAAGTGTCATTAGGTGAGAAGAGCATCCACTGTTCTCCAGGGGCAGAGAAGCCTTTGCAAGTCACTACTAAAATCTTCAGCTGCACATAGCAAAGCTCACTTTACAATTGTTGAAGGTGCTGAATATGTAATCAAAGTACTATCAAGCCATGACTGACAACCTGATGTGGATAACTTAGAAGGCTGACACACTTAGAATTAGGTTTTCATCAATCCACAGTGCCAGCTGCTAACTTCACACCTAGGGTTGCAGTGTCCCCAAACCCTCATTTCAATCTTAACCTTCCAAAGTCAACTAAGATCTGATATTAAAAAAAAAAAATCTTAAAAAATGGCTTTTTAAGGGGTAGACTGTAACTGCAGAAGGTCACACAGAGTATTTTCATTTTTTCTCTGAATTTCAGAGCAGGGGTACAAGTATGACTCCAGCTATGTTCCCAGCATGCAGCGAACTCGCCTGCCCTTTGTGCCACAGAAACGCTCCGGGACCGCCTGCTCTGTATTAAATAATTCACAAATTTTGTTGACATTTTACTGCAGCCTCCATATTAAGATTCCATTATCTAGAATGTTTGTGTTGGTGACAGAAATATGCTTGAAAGAGACACTAAAATATAAAGAAATTCATTGGGTTTGCATCAAGTGGGTAATTCCAATACATATTTAATAGATTCCCCACAGACACACACGCCTTTGCAGGCTCTGAGTTCAGTAAATAGATGCATAAAAATTGTCTTGCAGATGGTGAATTGATTCCTAGCTGGGAAAGATATTGGTCAGCCTAGAACAAGATTTTTGTGTGATGATGTGTCTCAATTCACATCAGAAAACCTACAAATATTAAAGTGCAGAAAAGAAATTGCTAACATTTTTGTTTGTTTCATCCTGATCGTCACCTCCATCAAGACAAAATCCCTTCTATTTTCCTGGGAAGTGTCAGACTGGTTGTGTCTGCTGTATTCACTGGCTTAAGCACTTGGATCATGTGGGACTGGGCCTTATAGCTCCCAGTCTGCTTGAGGATTTGGAGATCTGTCTCAAAGAATAACCCACAGGGCCCCAAAGAAGCTGTGTTACTTCTCTGAGGTCCAACCACTCAGGGAAATGTAAAGACTGAGGACAGAAATGAGCCCCAAGTTTTTGAAAACTGCCACAGAGAAAAGAAATCACTATTGGGCCGCAAAGAGTATTTATTCACATTTTAAGGAGGTACAAACAAAATTCAGTGTCTTTCAATGGCAATGAAAGACTCAGGGCACATTTTTGGTATGCAAGAATTAATTGTTAAAGGACTAAGATGCAACTTGTGTTCATTTTCCAGCTGAGGCTAATCAAAGATGAACAGAGTTTGCTCTAACACGATGCACAACTAGAGTTCCAGCATTTGGGAGAGAAAATAATCTTGTGTAACATCTGAACCCTTAAAAAAAACAGTAAAAAGGTAGAAAAATAAACCCCAAAAGCATCACACACACGTCTGAAGACTGCCCAGAGCCAAAGGAGAAGAACTCAAAAAATTCCAAAAGGCATTGACATGTATCAAGGCAGCCACTACAGCAGACTTTTACTTTGAAATCAAATGACCGACTCATCTGATTTCAAACCAGGAGCTAAAAATAGTTCACGTTCTGGTGGATATGTGGATATGCCTGTCAGAGAATTGCTGCTTATGAATAGTAACATGTATTCCTGCTCTTTTTAGTTTATTGAGAGACAAGCAAGGAAACAACCTACAATTACCTGTGGCAGCGCACGGGGATTTTGGGTGACAGTGCTCCTCTTGAGTGTGGATCACAGACTGTGTGTGTAATATTTGCACTGACTGGTACTGACAGGATATGGGTGTGATGATGGAGATACATCATTTTAATGAGCTGTTGTCTTCCCTGAGCTCTGTAATTATATCTGACAGTTTTCACTGCTCTATGAATTACTGTGTTGGTACAATTAATTTCTGGTTTGGTGGAGATACTGTAAGTCACTATTTCTAGGAAAACAGCTTAGGTAAAGAAAAGCCTGCCAGTAATGAGTGAATGTAACATGAGGGAGAAAGAAAACAACTGGATAATGAGCCTCACTATGGAGTGGAAAACTATAATCTGACTTCAGTTGTGCTGAATGCCTGCAGTGCTGATCCTCTGCATTCGAGTTCTGACTGTAGGACAGTGAGACATCCTGTGAGGACCTGACTAACATTTTGCAGAAGCCATGGTTATAACACCTGCACATCTGCAAGTAAGACAAAGAATTCAACTCACACATTGTCAATGAGAGAAAAAAGCAGTGCCTGACCCTCCTCCAGCACACACAGTCCAAGGGGACTCAGCCTGCTGGACCTGCCAGGATTTGGTGGAAGGAGGCTTCAGTCTTACCTCCCTCATTCCTCCTGCTCCTGAAGCAGCTTCCAGGGAACTGAGGAGGTGTTTGTACAAGTGAGGGACACCAAGCACAAAGGTGTTCAGCTTCCAGAGGAGCATATTTCCTTACCAGCTCGAATAAAGCTTCCTGCAGTTCAACAGGAAGCCAACTACACATAATTCAGGAAATCTGGCCTAAAGGAGGAGAACTAGAACATAAGAACCCCCTACTAACTGCATCTAGTATGTTTTTTCCAAGCCATATTGGATGCTGAAACAATGGAAGCAAGGAAACTTCTGAGACCAGAAAATGATACAGCCTTTTATGTAAATCAAGTGCAATTTTCTCCACTATCTTTTCATAAAAGAAATATTATGTAGCTAACTACAGTAGAGTTCAGGTAAGTCTACTTAGAAATGTCTGCACAACTCAGACATTTTAGAAAGCAGCTCCATTTTCAGCTTCAGTTTGAAAAAAATAAAGTAGTAAGTTGATTTTTTTTTCTCTCCATTAATCAAAAACAGTGCTGTGCAGTTCAAGACCAGTAGCAGAAATCAGAAAGCAAAGCACATTTCTGTGTATTCAATGCTTTAGGAAAAAAAGTCAAAATATTTTAAGGAAAAAAAAATCACTTTAAGTACTAAGATCTTCCAATATGCTTCCTCTGCACAGGCTAAACTGCCACAGATGGTTCCAGTAAAAGCCAGAGAGAACATGGATTTATCTAGACCAGTAGCCAACAGCCATACAAATATTTCAGAAGTTACACAGCTCCTGTCATGTTTTACAGTGTAATTAATAATCACATAAACATCTATTTCTCATGGATCTATATTATTACTGAAAATTCTATACTGATTTTCTTTCTTCTCACTCAGTAGGAAGATTTGAAGACAACTAATTTTGACATATTTTTAACACCGCCAAGGAATGGAAAGTCAGGCTGTTAATGATGGCTTCAGCAGTAACTCACCCTATGGCCTCGAGTAAAGCCCTTCACCTCTTTGTTTATTTCACCAGAGGTAAATAATGGTATGGCTTGCCCAGCTTAGGCATTCCATGGGAATCAGCTAAGATTTTTCTGGCCTTTGAGACCTGCAAATACGTGACCATAATAAACATTTCTCATTACTGATGCATGTTGTCTCGCACTAAATCCACAATGTGATTTAAGTTTATAACACGGAGTTCAAGCTATATTTCCTGTAAAGTTTTGCACTTCAAGATTTATCTTATCCAGTATCATGAAGATTTAGTCCTATCTTTCCCTTAACTGAATAGCTCTGCTTTGAATATAATTTTTTCCTGATAATTCACATTTTCAAATTGATTTTTTACAATTGGCTCTCTGGGAATTATAACAACTAGGTTTTAGACTTTCCTGATCCTGAAAAATGTGTTATGAAATTCTAGCATAATTATAAATTTGGAAACTTGGGCACAGGCCTGGGTTTGATATGAAGGATTAATAGCAGCTTGTCTCTCCGGTGCTCCTTGGAGGCTTCCAAAGGGAATTCTCCTTTATCAAAATGGCAAGCATTTCCTGCTGTGCTGTCAGGAGAGACATTACAAACTACCCAAAAATGGTCCTTCCACATTTCCTCTGAGTTCTTCTACCTGCCTTCTAATTTCCTGAAGGACATTTGTCTTCTCTGAAAATAGATTAGCTTCACTTTTACTGGAATCAATTAAAGGTAGGATCTGGCTAGAAGAGCCTGTGGCTTGTGTCCCAGGAGCAGCCAGTCAGACAAGTGTCACCTCAAATGGTGTATTTGGACAAGGACTGGCTACACACACTCACCCTGGTTCTAAATGTGAAAATACAGCTCTCTTTTGAAACTAAAACATCTTTAGGTTCCTTCAGAGGTGATTTTACAGGATCCTGATATGTGTGGTGAAAAAAAATCTACAAATCTGTGAGTAAATACTGCATGTCAAAGCTGTCCACTGCCTAAGGGAAAAGGAAGGGAAAGAAACAGAGTATGAATGTCAAGGATGGCAGGAGAAGCCAGGCTAACCCCTGGGCTCTGATGGTACAAAGAGTTTGACTAGTCCACTTGGCAACTCCAGCAACATTAAATAATTACTTTAGTGAAACTAGAGGGAAAAAAACACACCTCAAAGTACAACAGCAGTTTAAAATCATCTTAACCATATCTTGCACTCCACCCTCAAGATGTGTATTAATAAACCACATGCAATGCCATTGTTGCACGGTATCTTTCCATGATATCTTTCCAAGGAGAGCTGTAGCTGACGAGGGGCTTCTAATTAAACAAAATCCATCCCTGCTTGATTTCTTTAAATAGTAGCCCTAACTTTTCCAAAATTAAATGCTTCTTGTGAGAAGAAACAAATCTATAAACAACACTTACCAAGTGGAGAGAAGTCACAATATGAGATAATAATTTTAATAGAGGCTTAGGAGCAAAAGAAGGAATTATTTATAGAAACTAGTAATTAATGTCAGATACATCTGACACTTGGGCAAAGAAGTGAAAATGCCCAGTCTTGTTGCAGAGAAGCAAAAGGTATCAACAATTTTCTTTGTATATTTAGAAATAAGTAAAACAACGTATTAACACCTCAGTAACAGGACACTATCCTAGAAGTTGTACAGGAGAATTAAAAATAATCACAATTAGTTACCTCTAAAATTTGCACCTGAAAAAATGCACCAACGGATACTAGAAATGACTGAAGACTAAGGTAAATACATGTTTTAAAATTTTAAAATAAAATTTGATTATGGGAGAAATTTCCATGAGTAGACAAAAAATTGCCCTGCTAATGGAAAAAGAAAACAAAAGAGTGATGGATTATGGAACAGAAACCAGAAATGGCTCCAATCACAAACACTTTCTCACCCTAGGTTCTGCTGTAGGGCAGCACAATTGCATTTCTTGGTGGCCTAATTCCACATATTTTGTACTACTGAAAGGAAGTAGAGAAAAATGGAGAACTGGTTTAATGAGTGCAAAATGGATCAACTGGAGAAAACCAACTCTGACTGTTTGACTGCTGCAACCAATTTCTCAAGCTCAAAGCATAAATAACAATGTTTGCATTTAACATTCATTGTAGAGCATATGTCTGCAAAGCTAAACAACCGCCTGTGTTTACATGAGATATATGATGCTCAGTTTGATTTGCATATCAGAGATCAGGCTGTAAATCTCTGATGATATTTACCACTGGATAATTGAAATTAATCCTGCCAAAACGGCTTTGACAGTGCTGAATTTACTGTGTGAGAAAACACCCCTGGAACTGCCTGCTGCGCTAGAACATAACTGGATGTATATTTTCAACCTGAGCTGTACTGCTGAGTAAAATCCTAGTCACAAATTATAAGCCTCTCCCTTTGTTCTCCAGCTTCATATTTCCATAATCATTAAGAAGTGCGGATAATTTTGAAGGTAGCAGATATGTTTTGTTGTTTTGTTTCGGCTTTAATTTTTCTAGCCATGGCAGGCACACGAGTTACCTTTCCTTCCTGCACTCCCCGTCCCAGTATTACATCATTTTCTTTTTAATTTCCTTTAAAAGCAACTGATTCTCTCAGCAGAAAGCATCAGGAAGTTCCAACAAGAGAACTCAGACTCCCTCAAGTCCTTCAGTAACTTGGATCATGGCTGTGTCTCGGCCTGTGTCTGTGTTTCCAGGGAAGAAGGAAGGGGTTTGGATGTGTGTTTGTTTGCTTTCTGGTTTATTTCTGAACCTCAGATTGCATCTTTCAATAGAAGGCACATAAGTTGTCCAGAAGAACATAGTTTACTACAAAGCTACCTCACATTATCCTCCTCTTAGGAATGTCATTTGTGGCTTGATATATGATTGAAACTTCCAGTACACGCAGAAGAAAAACATTTGTGACTAATAAAAAACTCCCAAACAACCACAAATCCCAGCAGTAATTTCATGTTCTAAGAAAATAAAATTCAAATATTTAGTAGCCAGAATTTTCTTATCATTGGCAAAGAATTATGTAATTTATTAAAACTGCTGGCAACTTTTTCCTATTCAAGAGATGTTGTATCTTGTATTCTTTGGACTCCAATAATGGATTTGACGACTGTGCAAATTGCACCTTGGATTTTGGCGCTAAAAGATAGCAAATAGCCTCTCCAGTTTCTTGATACCAAGTTTACAACTATAGAGAATGATGTATATTTTCCCAAAGCAACATTTATAGAAAAGTATGTTCCTAATGTATAAAAGTGGCTTTTTTGAAGCCTGAAAATAAAAAGACAACTGTCATCCACTACAGAAATGGAGGTATTTTTACTCGTAGCATTTATTTGAAACATATCTCTTTCAGAGAGGTGGCAGTGATCACTCTGATATCCTTCTTTCTTTTCTTCCCCTACAATATGCTGCTTTCCAGGCCCATTCAATTTGAAAGCAGGCATCCATCCAAATATGTAATATTAAGAAAGAAAGACAGCTCTCATTTATAAAACCTTAATTCCTTGTTAGTGGAAAGAATAAAACCACTAGATTAACTGTGATCACTGATTATTATCCTCCCACAAGAATGTTATCTTGGGCTCTGTCCCCTGCTCAGAGCTTGTGGCACCTGGAGAGGGAGAATGGCACCTGGATGAACACCTGTTTTGTGGGGATGGGATGAAAAATAACTTTCCAAGCATCCTAAAGCATGGGAGGCCTGCTTCATATTCCTATTGTCACACAGCCCCAGGCTGTCAGGGAGGCTGAGGGAGGGCACAAATTCCTGTGGTGCCCAGCCCAGCTGGCTGTATCTACCCTGGAGAGCTCCAGGCTCTTGGCACATTTCCACGGGACACCCTGGGAACAGCTGGGATTGCTGCTGCACACTCGGCCAGGTAGGTCAGCAAACAGCACTGCTGAGCCCAAACTCACTGCAGGCTCTTTTGTAGAGCAGCTCCAAAGATAACAGCAGCAATTTAGCAATCCAGTGGAAACCACCAGCTCATTAATCTGTCCATAGCTTTCCCTAATTTCCAAATCTTGCCGTACATCCTGCACAGGATGATTTTTCACTCAAATGAGCCAACATGGGCACAAGGCCCAACTGCAGCTGAGTATTCTGCACAACCAGGATGGCTTAAGCCTGAAACAACGACATCTTGTCACCAAAACCCTTTTTGAGAAGCTCTTCAAAAGTGTGTCATTTCTGCAGAGCCCTCCTTTCACAGTAAGTGCCCACAGCACATAGGGCCCTCACCTGAACCCACCACAGCAGAACTCACCTGGCTTTTGCCCTGAGGCAATGCAATGGCACTCAGCATGTGGCTCTTACTGGGAATACACCAGAAACCCAGCTTTTCATACTCTGAATATACCTTATTTTAATCAGACTATGTCACATTTTTATGCCGCTTCCTGCTGCCTTTAGCCACTGAGATTTTGCATCATTTTTGATGTTTCAATAATTCTTCATAGGTAGTCAGCCTTTCACATCATGGCTGGGATGCTACTCTCTTATTTTCACAGGCAAAGCACAGCTCAGATAGACTGGAGGCAGAAATGGGAGTTAGTGATGAGTGTGAGTGGGAGGCACCATGGGTTGGTGGTGAAGGTTTGCTTTGATTCCTCTGACTACAAAAGCTTCCTCAGTAGAGAAGGCATTTTCAGCTGTCTCAACAAAACCTTTGTCTATGCAAATTCAAACCCATTCTGACATAAAATTAAAGCTATTCTTAGTATTATTTCTTAAAGGTCATGAATATGCCATAAAGGATGATCAAAGCATTAGAAATCTACAACAGTTAAAGAAAAAAGGCAACAATATATTAGATTTTTTCTGTTTCTATTTCTAAGGAAAACACTGACCATTAATGCTTAGTACTGATAGTAATGGTGGAAGTATCATCTGTTCTCAGAACTGGCTGATAATTTCTCTACCTCTCAGCTGGCTTGAACTTTGCCAAACCTTAACTAGTTGGTTTTGTTGGTTTGGGTTTTTTTTTGATTTGCCAAAATAATTTGGAATAATTCATGAAAGCATAGGTTAGTTACCCCATTTTGAAAATAGTATTTTTAATATCATTTAATGCTTCCTCAATTCATGGTTTGAAAGCAAGACTGGGAATCCAATACTGACAGAGTTTTAATTAACTTTCAATGAAATCTGGATAAATTACATCAGTTTGAAAAGTCTCCAGTAAGGGCTCACTGCAACTGCAGCAGACTGGGAGGGATTTAGAAAAAAGGAATGGAAGAAGAAATTTTCCCTTGCTTTTTCAGTGAAGCTTCTTCCCCTGCAGTGGCCAACAATCATGAAGGAGTTTTTCATCTCATTCAAATGCAAAGGAAGAAAAAGACTGATAGGAAATGGAAAAATCCATCAGGACTGGATAATAAAGAACCAGGAAAAAGGCCTATAGAACTAGAAAGTTCTCTGTGGCTGGATGACATTCAGCTGTTAAAAATCAGACCTGGTACAGTACAGTAATCCAGGAGTCTAGTGGACATAGTTTGAAAAGAGATAAATCCATCCCATTTCTTTAAGGTGTAAGTTAATCAAAACTGAAGACAAGTGGGGAGAGTTAAGGAACTAATAATTAATTGGTAAGTACAAATACACTGATATTCAAAAAGCACCTTCATAAAAATGCATTTGCCTGGATAATAAAGAAGGTATACGTTGATTTATTAATCAGGAGTCACCTTGCTGAAACATAGATAATGACTAAAATAAATTTCCACTTGGCTAACCTTAAAGTGTGTTGTGTACTTATGAGCTTGAAACAGTATATAGAAAACTCTGTGAAAGTTTTATTCAGTTACTTATTCAAATTACATTTGAAGTTCCATGAAGCCCTTACCTTAAAAAAACCCAGCAATGAAGAATAACAGATGCCAAGTGAAAGCAAATACTTTCATTTCGGCACTGTGTTAATTTAAGTCCTTCCCAGCTCCCTGCTCAGTAAAGGCTTTATCTAAATCCCATCAGAGGCTGTTTTTGCAGCACTGCCTTTCATCTCCCTGTGTTCCCAGAGTGAACTCCCCGAATCGATGGGGAGCTAAAGCACGACCCCGGTTCTTAATGAAGGCGTCAGTCAGTGAGCGCAGAGCCCCCGTACCTGTTAACATCCCAGATTTTGCTGGTGCCGTCCATGGAGGCGGAGGCCACGAAGTCCCCGCAGGAGTGCCAGGAGCAGGCGTGGACAGCGCGGGAGTGGCCCCGCAGGGTCAGGATGCAGCCGCGCCTGGACAGGTCCCAGATCCGCACCGTGGTGTCCCCGCTCGACGTCACCAGCTGGGTGCCGCTGCTCGAGGGATGGAAACACGTTTGAGGCACGAGAGACGTGAGGAGTTTACAGGCAAAGTAATTCAATTCTGTTTAGAAAGACCTTAAAATACAATGATCTTTGGAAACATTTGTATTTTTATTGTGCACAGTTTTCTGACACGTTATAGATGAAGTGGCCATGTGTTAATACACTATCACAAAAGGAAAGGAGGTAGGATGTATCTGTCCCCCACAGGAAAGTAAATACAGCTTTCAAATAAATTCCTACTTTTTGTAGCTTATTTATGAGTTCATCAGTAAAATAACACAAGCCCAGAGGACTGCTTTCAAAATACAATCAGATGTATTCAGGGAAGAATATTTTCTTATTTTCCAAATTCATACCATTTTCAACATATATTTATTTTTTAAAAGCATCCTAATTTTGTTTTTCTAACTCTGTATAAACACTTCAACACATTCACCATCTCTTGGGGTCATTGATACATTACATAAATAAAAATTACAGAGTTCAGCTCAGATATTTTTGGCCAAATCTCAGATATAAACTGGTATAATTCTGTATCCTTTAAGCATGGACATATGGCTTCAGACTAAGAGTCCATCTGTGACATTTTATATAACTGGTGAGGGACTCTTAATAAAATAATAAGAAAAAGTATGTGGAGTGATTTGCTTATTAAACCCTCCCAAACCTACCCTGTGGCTAAGGATTTCTTTGTGCTTAAGAAGAATCCACAGAATTTTTTTTCCTTATGAGTAATTGATTTTTGAACATATGCAAACCTTTGGCACCTGCAATCTCTTATGTCAATGAATTCCAAAATTTAATTATGCCTTGTGTGAAAGCTCTTCTGGGGTCTTAAATACCTTACTTCTTTTCATTTCATGCTTCTCATTCTAGTACTGTGATTAAAAGCAAACACTGAGTACACCTTCACCATGTCTAAGTGTGCCACCAGCTGTGGTGGGACAGGGCCCAGTCCTGTTCCACTGCCAGCAGGAAGATTCTGACTCATTCCTCGTGCAGATGTGATTCCAGCCCTTGGAGCCCATTTCCTGTCTCTCTCAGCACCCTTTCAGCTGAAAGGGATGGAACAGGTACCCAAGGAAGGTCTACAAGGGCACTGTTTCCTGGTTTATTCTGTGTTCTTTCAAGTTAATTACCATTTTCTGCACTACTGTACAGAAATTTTCAGCAAGCTGACCACAGTGGCTCCAAGACCTCCTTCCTGAGCACTGGTAATCACATTCTTACCTGTTATCTACTCTTATCTTAGGAACCTTTCTTCCTATGTGCATTACTTTGTGTTCACCTGCACTGATTTTTCAGCTGCTGTTTCACCATCAAGCCAACTGTTGAGACTGGAATCTTTTCCTGAAATTCCTCACATGCTCCTTTTCACTGCCCTGGCTAATTAACAAACCCATCCACCTCATTCCCTTCCCCAGTTTCCAAGACCACCTTAATAACTTAGGTCCCAGCACAGATTCCTGTGGGACTCAGAAATTAATTTCTCCATTCTGAAAGAGGTATTTGATTCCTATCCTTTCACTGGTTTTTAAACTTGTGAAATAAATTTCCTTTTTATTCAGCACAGTTCTGCTTCCTCAAGAGTTTTTGTGAAATGACCTCAAGAAGAATCTGCTGAAAATCCAAGTATAGGAAATTCATGAATCTCCCTTGATCAAGGGCTCAATAAGCCCTTCAAAGAATTCCCAATGGATTTCTGAGGCTTAATTTCCAAAACCATGCTCACAGCTCCCAGGGCTTCACTGCCAGAAACGTATCCATGTATCCTGTTATTTGGCTTTTTAATATAATTCCTATCAAGCTATGAAAATTAGATCAATCCATCTAGAACACCTTCATCCCAAAATCTTTTAGAATATCGAAAAAAGGTAATGCAGCTCTCCCAGGAATAATGGAAATTTTCATTCTCTAAGCAAAAATTTGTTTCAATTGTTTTCATACCAAACAAAACTGAAAAACCAGGAAAAATATTTGGGGATAATACACAATAATACAGGTCAAAAATAGTTAAGCTGCAGGTTTTCAGACCAATTTCTGCCATTATCTGAGTAACACCAATAAGATGACCTTGCCCTTAGGATCCAATAAACACTTTTATTTGAATAATGGCAAAGGTACTATCTCAGGCAGTAGGAATCCTTCTTCCAAATCTCTGGATATAAAATCGTGGGAACTGAAAACAGCTTGAGGGTTGATCCTAAGCACTACTGTAAAACTTTGAGTAAGAATACACTCAGAGATATTTAATTCACTGCTGCAGTTTACTTAAAAAAAAAAAAAAAAAGGTCTGGGACCTGTGGTGTCAGCCCTTTTATGTTATATTCTCTCTTTCCTTCTTTTCCAATAGATGTCCAGTGAATTGCTTGGTAAAAGCAGCTACTATGACAGCTTGAAATATGTGCATCATTTACCTGATAGATCTTAAGGGGGAACTTGCCACTATGAAAGATCACCTACCCAAGATTTTGAGTATTTTTAACACTTGCAGTTTAGGTTTCTATTTTTTGTGAAAATATCATTATAATATTCATTAAGGCAGTTACACCCCCATGCCCAAGACAAAGCTCTGAGAGATTAATCTCTCATTGTTTTTTTATAACATTGCAAAGGAATAATTCTGAAGCTTTTGTCACATATACCAGAGCATAAAGGCTTGAAGTCTGAGTAGGGGTTTGGAGGAGACCCTAATTTTGTGGAGCTGTCAGGAATAAATGTGCTTTTGTTAATGAAACACTTGCACTTTTAATAAGCCAGATCTTGCTTCTAGAGACAGATAAAATTAGAGAAATGACAAATTATCATAGCCTTTATACATTTGTGAAATAAGAGCTTAAAACGAATTCAGAGTCAGGTATAAAGTGGGATTGATGAAATCTGCAATTGATTCAGAGGGAAACATGCACTGCCACTGTTGTGAATCACAAAAAGATATTTATGGCTTATGCATTTTTTAATATATAATCCCCAAAATGCTACACGAAGAACTGGTTCCTTGGGCTGAATTTCAAGAATACACCATCCAGGCAGTGATGAAAATCTTTCAGAAAACAGATATGAGCAGGAAGATAGTTCAAATGGATTCAATTTGGCAATCTGCAGCAGGGGAAGGAGTTACAAGTGAGGTTTAACACTCCTTACAGATCAAAGGAGAAAAAATAGTGGAGACTGAATGCAAAAGTGCAGCAGGAAGCAGTTTTGAGAGACAGACTGACAGTGTAAGTAAGGGCAAAACCCCTCAGGAACAGAGGGACCCGGTGCAGCCCCCTGCAAATCAAGCTTCCCAATATTCCCTGTGCATAAAAAAGCACCAGGTCATTAAAGGAAGGGGATCTGCGATTATCCATGCAGGAACTTAGCACCAGCATTCCTGGGAAGCACAAATGGTGCTGGTGGGAATGGTGGCTGTCAGGGCTGCTTTGGCACAGGGGCTGCACTCTGTACTCAGGAAACCTCGGCACACACCAGGACTGAGAGCAGACACGCACATAATGAACAGGAAAGTGCTGTGTCAAGCCAAGTCAGACATCTACATCAAAATGCTGCCATTAGGGAAAAAACCCTATCTACTTAATAGCTGATCAATAATGACACACTTTTTTCTGATTTGCAGCATTTTTCAGTCCTGGGAGATAGAAAGAAATGCTCCCAATCCTGAGCTTTTGTTACCCACAGCTGCAACGTTTTTTTACCCTGCTATTTTTCCTTATAAGAGCATGCTGGGGGGAAGAAACAAATATATCAGAAAAAGCAGCTATTTTTAATGATTTAGGCTGTCAGTTTAACCTTGTATGGTACCCACAGAGTCCTCTATCATATGACTGATTTTCAAACAAAATGCATGCTGATTTTGATATTAAAAACATATGAATATATGATATCAGAACCTTAATTCTCAGCGGCAATACACATAAACTCCATTTGAATTTAAGACTCATCAGTAACAAGGAAAGCTCCAGCAAATTTTGTGCAGAGTGTATATAACTAACTCAGAGGAGAATAAAACACTGTAATTGTATTTAACAAACACATCAAAGAACCAGGCAAGATATAAGGAAACAAGGAAAAGGTAAATCTTATCTTGGTCTGACACTTCAAAACACATTCCTATATATGCAAATAACTTTGCCAACTTTTAGAAATGTGGTGTTTTTGTAAAGAAGCAGCACCTTTGTGCATGGTGCTCTGTGGGTCCCAAACAGTTGGGTTTTATGGTCCTGTTTGGTTTGGGTTTGGGGGTTTTCTGTTTATACTTCCTAGCAGACCAAAGGACTATATGGAATGAAACATGTCTGTATTGGTTAAAGTATCTGTATAGAAGAATCTTTCCAAAGTTCTAGGCAATGGAGAGCCCATGGCACTCCTAACCCCTGTCTTGCCTCTAAGGATAGACTATTTTTTTATATATTAAATTCACATAAAGTTCTGCCTTTAACCTCATTTCCAGTATTCCTAACTGATACTGTAAGCCTGCTTTTCCAGAAACAATGAGAGTGTAAAAAATTTTGGAAACATTAATTCCACCTTCCACAAAAAGGGATGGAACATTAACTTCTCAAGCCTTAAAGATTTCCTCCCCCATATTCTAAACACACACACACACACACACACACACACACACACACACACACACACACACACACACACACACACACACACACACACACACACACACACACACACACATTTCCTTTCATTACACATTCCTGGTCCTTCCAGCGTCACTGTTCTCACTACAAGACACCTCTCCATTAACACTTCCCAGCTTGTAGACACATTAATAATTAAGACTCATATTCAGCACCAACATGAGTCTTTGGCACAGAGTCACTTTACAGCATTTAAGGAGGCTGACTGCCTCTGTGGAATGCCAGTCAAGGGAAGGCAACAGCTACACTGACAGTGCTCCCCTGGAAATGTGTCACTCCTAATGCCAACGGTCCAAGCAACTTCAAATACTGCTGCTGGTGCAAATATTTCTGGACAATGGACTTAGAGCTGAATCTCAAGCTGCTCCAGGGGATTGCTGAGGTTCCCTCTGAAGACCCTGTGGAACACTGAGCTAGAAAAGCTCTTCTGCTGCACAACATCAGCTGCCAAGCAGGACCACACGTCCCATCCTTCAACATTAACAAGGACAGTCATCTTGCATCAGCCAAAATAAATGATAAATCCATCTGTATCATTAGCTCGCTGATAAGCCCCAGAGAGGGTGACTCCATGCCATCTCCAGGCAGACTTGAACTCCACCACCCTCCATGGAATGAAATTCTTCCCGTGTTGAGGGAGAATTTGTGTTGCCATTGCTCCTCATCCTGCTGCTGGGCACCACTGAAGCATCTGGCACCACCCTCTGACACCCACCTTGGAGATATTTGTATGTGTTGATGAGATCAACACACACACACACACACACACACACACACACACACACACACATAAATACACTAATTACATATGTAATAAACATAAATTATATAACATATATTATTGTATATATAATGTATTGTATGTATTATATGTATTATATGTATATGTAATTTCTGTTGGGCTGTGGACATGGCCAGTGTTCTGCACACAAACTGAGATACAGCTCCTTCCCTCAAATAACTCCAGTCCAAACCAAAAGGTGGTGAGCAAAGCCTTTACACACAGTGCTGGCCAACAACAGTTCTCAAAGCCAAGCTAAGCCAAAGAGAACTTGTGTTCAAGTTTTTTATCCTAAAAAAGCTGCAGCAAGAGGCAGCATCTGACTGGAGCTTAAATGACACAAGCATCAGCAACACAACCGCAAATTTTAAACATACAGTCCAAACATCACAGGGGTAAGGGTCTTTCACTATGACAATTAAAAAACACTTTAAAATCAATATTCCAATCGGTTAATTGGGAAAATGATGTCTCTTTTATTTACCTCTATTCATGCAATTATTCTAAAGCAAAATTCTAAAAGCCTCAGTATTATTTGCAATATCAGCAGAGGTTGACAGTAGGCACAGTAAAGTACAAGGGAAGAACTGCAAATACTGCTAAAGTTTACTTGAATTTTGCTGACATTTTATGCTAGGTCAAAGAGGAAAGATAAAGAAAGAAAATGCCTAGGAAAAAATGTTATTCCATGAAGAACAGAAATAATGAACACTGAATGCCTATGGAAGCATCTTTTGCCTACTTCCTTCATCATCTTAGCTATTAATTAATGAAATATATCAAGAATTGATTGTTCCTTTAGACTTCTGTCTTCCAATTTTTGCCAGCAAGTTAACAGTTACCAGAGAGAGTGGAAGAGAGCATAAGGAACATGCGCAAGGGGGCTGGGGGAAATGCATCCTTGTAAAGCTCATTTACTTGTAAACAAGGTTAAAACCAGGCATCCAGACAACTACACTTAGGAAAGCAGACTGCATCTACTAATGGAGTCCCACCTTTGGTTATGAGAGCTGTATTTAAACAAACCATTTTCCAGTTGGTACTGAAAACAATGTAAGGAATGGAAATGCCAAACACCAATTCAGCTCTGCAGTCATTGCAACTCTTCTTTATTCTCCTACTTTGTCACTGCCCCTCTTTTTCTTCTCACCAGAAAAGGTGAAAATTGGGATGAATTAAAAAAATGTTGGAGTCAATTTATTATTCAAAAAGTTCCTGTTAATATGATTGAAAAGACAACGGGTGGTTTCCTCCCTCACCAGGCAGGATGCTTTGCACAGTTCCTCTCTAAAGGATGATGTGGATTCAATGAGCCCAAAGGAAGATTGGACAAAGATGGGACAAAGACTTGGGAGAGGAATACACCAAGGATAACATGGAAACAGCATCTGGCTCAAGATGAAACAAGAAGTAGAGTCCGGGGGGTACTAAGACCAAACCTCACAAATGTCTATTCTTAGCCATTCCAAGGCATCCCCTGGTACTCACTGCTGGGAACAGGATGATGGTCCAGAAAAATCTGGCATGGGCAGCCATCTTTATGTTTAGTCTGTGTTTGAACAAAACACTCAGCAGCAAAGATTTTGTTTCTAAGATTTTGTAACCTTGAAACAGACTTGAGATGTAGTTCACTTTTTTGTTGCTGGAATTCTGAGACTCATTAATTATTTACAGTGACACTTCTTATTAAGAACCCCTAGGGTTTTTTTTGGATCTATGGTTCATTTTGGGTGTTGCTTTAATTATCCTGGTGGACTATGTGTCTAAGACCCATTTTATGTAGTAATTGTATTATGTTTCATCCTTCAGAATAATCTTAAACCCAATTTTACTCACTTTATTAATAGACATGAAATGTCATTTTTACAGAAGGTGAATGCCAGAATACTCAGCAGTAGAAATACAAAAATACCTTTTCTGTTCTCATTTATCATCAAAGGTGAGGAGAAAAAAAAATTAAATTTCAAAAATACAAAATCAATTATAAACTGACATTCTACAAGCCAAGGAAACCGTTCCAAAGGCAGGAAGCATGGCAGTAACCAGCAGATGGTGGATGGCACATGGCTTTTTTGTTGGAGAACAAAAATGCAACCATCCTGCAAAATCCTTAGCCATAAGGCTGTTGGCTGGAAATCCTCAGAATCCTGTCACTGTGTACTATGCCAAGTGCAGAACTTGAGGCAATTTTTCACTCTAGTTTACCTGACTGGGAGATCTTTCTGTGGTATTTCCTGCTCATACATTGACCTGTGCCAGGAGAAGCGTTTCCCCTCGTGCTGTCTGGCTGGCAGCTGGCTGTGACAGCAAGGGCAAACAAGAAAGCAAGGCTTTTTGGCCCCAAACTACTTCTGGGTAGACAGACACCAGGACTAGGCATCACAAAAGTAGAGAACTTTTGTTTTAATGAAGTTCACCTTCCCCATGAAAGCTTCCTTGAGGCTACTTCCCCCTTCAAGAGCGACAGTTTCACATCTGCAAACATTTAAATACGACACGCTCCTAACTACCAGAAAGAGTCCTGGTATGGTATAGATGAACTTCGAGGTAAAAAGTTCAAACCATTTATTAACAAGTTTCAACTTAACAAGTCCTCCATCCTTTAAATCATCTTCCCTTTCTGAACTGAGTACTGGTATCAGAAGCTGCTGTGTCTGACCACACCTATCCACAGAGAAATCCTGTTTTCATGAGGCCTTTTCCACTGCTCTTACCTGCACATCTTCCTGTGCACAAGTACTCCTTTTTTCCAATGTTTTGGCCCACTCAAAACACAGCCTATAATTCTACACTCAGGACCATTACAATGATTTTTAGTCTATTTGTTGGAGTGATTTTTTGTTACAATGATTTCTTGTTATTTTCCAGATTGCTCTAATGCAGGTTACAAACCACGCAGACCCCACTGAGGACTGCCTCATTCAAATCCAGTAGCTGAGCTTGGTGCCCCTCAAAAAATATTGAGTGTGGTCCTATTCACTGCAGGCTAGACTTTTAGATGTATAAAAAATTGGCTAGCTGCCACCCAATATCATGTAATTAGAAGTGGTTAAATGAAAATCTAAAATAATTTAGGTGCCCAGTAGAAGGCAGTTTTTAATGCATGTAAAATTGGCTTTTAGGAGGCTTAGGAAGCACACCAGGTAAGGAATAAAAATGAAAAGACAAAAGATAAACTAGTTACAATACATGGAGACTATATGTAGCAAAATATGTGTCAGCAAGACAGCAGGCAGCACAAAATGCAGGGCTCTAGGCAAAAATTAGACAGCAATGAACCCCCTTTTTACAATTATTTTGCATTTTTAAAAAGTTGCCTTTCTAAAAGCTTCCTGCCTAGCATGCCTAGCACCCCACAGCAAAATCAGACGCCTATTTAGCAAGGGGTAGGAGCATTCTGGCCTCCAGCTGGAAGCAGGGAGCTCGTGGGAGCCTGGCCAGTGATACCTCCAACAATTAGGAAGGATTCTTATGCTAAAGGCAAACAGTTCCTGGGTCCAGTTGTGCCACCTTCCTGTACCCTACTGCCAAGTAAATTTTCCTCCATTAACTTCTTGAGAAATAACTGTTTTACCTGAGATCAAACATAATGAGTAAACATTGCAAAACCACCACATTTTCCAGAAATGAGATCTATTCTGTACCATTCCAACACTTTCTCTCAAACAATCCAGTGTAAGTTAAAGTCTTTCTGTACACTGTTAAATTTTTAAAATAATGCATTTAGCCCACATAAAATCACACATAGTCCCAATCAATATCCACGACATACATTAAAGTGTGCCATTACAGTGTGATACTTCATTTCAACACCCACCCCATCCAGTTGGGTCATTTTTCCTCCATTGGAATGACTCCAAATCCTCAAATTGTAATGAAGGGCTGTTGAAGTAGGGGAAAATGTAGTTTGGAAGGAGTTCAGATACACGAATTCCATGTACAGAACAGATTTATGACCTATATTAACAGTGATAATCCTGTGTCTCAGTCCCTCTGAAATGCAGAGTTCTGGATCAGTTGTTTTAAATCCATTATCATCCCCCCACGGTGGTCCAGTGATGTCTAATCGCAATCAATAGGCAGTAATGAACCACAGTCATTAATCCCATTTGCATGTTTGTACAAAGCCTCATTTTTAAGCTGCATATTCATATGCAGAGAGAATTTAGCGAGCGCACAGAGATTTTGCAGCCGGTGGAAAGTTGTGCACTGGGATTTGAACACTCCCAGGCCCCTGGAAGGATATTTAACTCACGCTGTGTAATGATCCTGACAGTGAAGGCCAAGAAAACACAGGGGATAGTTCATGAGCCCAGTGTTTGTACTGGGGGCAAGTGATGATCTCACTGAGCCATGCCCTGGGGATACAGGGACACAGCTCGAGGGGAGGGAGTGAGTTAATGGAGACAGTGATCAATAACAATCTAACTCCAAGAGTGAAGGAGGAATGGAAATGCGGAACATGAACAGAATCCTGGGCTGGTACAAGAGAAAGCAGAACAGCAAAGTGAATATAAATTTCCACCCTTTCTCTGAAAGGCTTTGCATGAAAACTGAACGTTCATCCATGAGGCTGTGCAGCCTAAACTCTGACTGCTCAAGAGAAGGGACACCAGAAATCCTTTCCAACACAACAACTCTCCCCAGCGATCTAAACCAGAGACACAAACACTGTGGCCTTCTCCCTCTGTTCCCCATTTGTTTTATACACATACTACTCAGACACAAAGGCAACAAGTACCACAAACTAAGAACTTGGTTCCACATCCCCCAGCAGTCAAACAAGTCCTGATGCTTCTTCCCAGTTGGGCAATTTCTCCTGCTACCTGTGCTGCCCAAATTACTGAGCCACCCAGCCTGAGGGGAAACACAGAAACACAATAAATGACTGTGCAATTCATACCTGGAGCTCGTGCTCCAGACAAAATCTTGTAAACACTCTAAATATTTGGGGGTTATTTCCAATTCAAATGTCTTAGATATTGCCTCAATTGAATTGCCACTCTCTAGTCAACTCTAAAACTAATGTTTGTTATTTTAACAGCTGCACTTTAGGAAAGGCTCATTTTAACAATATAACAAACACAGATTTCTCCTTAGCCACTCCACTAGAACCCTTGCAGCAGACTTGAGGGAAAATACAATTGCCTTTATTGCACAGAAGAAAGCAATAATGAACAGAGGATGTTAAAGGCATCAAGATTATAATTGCACTCAGACAAACATAACACAAGAGATTCTATTAGGAGAGATGTTTGACGTGTATAACGACTCTGAACAGAGGGAGAGCAACACGTTTGGGATCAGAGCACTGAACTGAGACTCCTCAGCCCCAGAGAGATTGGCAGCTCCCTCTGCAACTCCAGCTCCCCAACACAAAATGCTGATGAAGCCAGAAGAAAACCTGAACTACTCAAAAACAGAACCCAGCACAGTAAACAGCAGTTTTTTTCTCACAGCCTCAATAAATGATCAGCAAATCTGAACTGCTTCTGGTGACTCCCAGGCAGCAAGAGCTACAGGAACTCAAAATCAGGCAGATGTGCAGGGAAAGAAACCAAGAACTCCCTGTAGAGCAGGCAAATTTCTGCAAAACTTTCAGAGAACACACTCATGGCTTCACTGAAGCTGAACTAATAGGTTTAGAAATATCCCATTTTATTGATACTCTATAAAGAGATTCCAACCACCTATTCCTCCACCCTTTCTCTATCAAAGTGGTTATCATATAGAAATTACTTTCTTTCTTTCAAGTAAACACCAAATCTAATTACCCACACAGCTGATCAGAAAGTTTCTTGCAAATTTCTAAGTCAAAACAATTACACTGAAATGGTGATTCTGAGTAACTAAATAAACTTTGGTCAGAAAGAGAAAAATTAAACTTGGCATCTATTTTGTGAAATTGATAATCACAGTGTCTTTTCAACCTAATATCAGATTGGTTTAAAGCCCCTAAAATTAAATATGTCTGTTTTCAGGTCTAAAATTCTGATAAGGGGAGAATGTAGCACATGAGATCATCACTTAAGAAAAATAACATCATTTCTGTGTAAGCATTCAATACATTTGAAAACTATTTACCTTATAGGCAAGCATAACATTTAAATGATAAATTATGAAGATAAGGTAATTAAACAAGAACTTAAATAATACTACACAAAGAGTAGCTAATTTTTTGTCTCCATTAGGGGATAATGTATCTAAGGTCACATGTGGGTATGAAGATTGAGGTATTTTTTAAATAGCCTTTAAAGAGGTGTTTTGCATCTATGATGGAGGGGCTGCAAATTGATCAGTAGAAATCCACTAGTTTATCAGCAGGTTTTCAATCACTGGTGTTGAAGTTCAGTATGTGTGTAAAGCTACCTGTGAAAGCAACTACAGAGTGCCTTCAGCAAAGGGCAGCATTTTATTACAATGGATTTTCTCCCTGTAGTTATTTCAAATATACATCTGAATTGCTCAATAGGAGGACTGCTGCTTCTGCCAGCTGTTTCCTCCCTCTCCTGTCTCCAGCTGTCCTCAGCACTTCTCTCTCCTGCTGCTTGCTGAATTATTGTAATGGGGGATATTATTAGTGAATCACTAACTCGGAGCGGTCAGGATTTCCACCAACTAAAAAATACAAGCCAAAGGCAGTTTTTCATTCAAGCCTGGTCATTCTGGATGAAAAGTGAAGCCTGTTCAGTAACCACACTATGGAATTGCACACTGTTTGCTTTCTAAAATCAATATAATGATAGGCTCTTTAGGTTCCATGCAATAGGAACATTCTTTGGTCTTTCTATTGATGGGGAAAACTACTTCTTTAAAGCAGAGGTAACATCCTTGGAGAATATTAATGGCCTAATTATGAATGTTTCTGAAGGCAAACCTTCCAAATGGCATGTGGGCTGCCACTACAACCACCTCAGAGCCAGAAGATGAGAAGCACTGGGGTAAAACAGACACCTGAGAATCTGGCAACAGAGAAAATCTCCAGAAGTTTGGACATCTGCTGAGATGTGTGAGGGAATTCTCCTCAGCGTGGCAGGAATAGCAGAAAAAAGGCAACGTCTCAGGATCTAAATCTGTAGCAAAGTAGCAGTTGTTATCAGTCAGTGTCTTCCAAAAGTGCACTGCAGAACTGAGCTCTCTAAAGAAAATAAAAATGAGATACAAACACTGTTTTTTCTTGAGATAGATACTCACCAATAGTTAACAGAGCTCCCTGAAATGAAACCATACTTTATGTACATATTTACATCTCAAAACCCCACAGAGAATAACCAACAGTTCCACGTGCCAGAAGAGATTAGTATGGGTAGAAACATTTGGCTTGTGGGAGTGGGTGGAAGAGGAAAAATTTTAATCAAATCCATTACCTGGTTATTGATTTCTCTTTGCCAGACTGATCCTGTAGAATACTTATAAAGCCTTTGACATTGAGACGTTTGGCCAAAGATATTGGATTAGACTAACCAAAAGCTGAGCTTCTCATGTAATCTCTCATATTTCATTTATATGTGATTTATTCCTTTGTCCAGCAGAGGCTTTTTATTGATAAAAATAATGAGATTGAGAATCCCAAAGGAAATCTAATGCCCACCCAAACATGTTTGTGAGGTAAAAATAGTAGGCTTTGTAAGCTTGAGAGAGAATGATGTTATGTTAAGACTGTTTCTTTGTATAAAAAGTATGTAGCTTATCAAAGATTTTGAAATAAATAAAGCTGCTTTTGAAATTAAAGTTTTGCTATAGTTGAAAACACCAAGCACACAGTGAATACTGTACACTGGGGAACTGAATGAAAGACTTCTGAAATAGTTTTTTTCCTTGCAGAATAAATGAATACAACTTTTTTCTTTTGACTCCTGTATTAGCTCAGTTTTATCAAATACCTTAACAGATGTCTCAACTGCTAAATAAGTGTTACATAAAGCCAGTAAGATGACTGAAAATTAATCATGCCACTAGAAAGAAGTTCCTTACCACTGGCAAATTTAATATGTAATCTGGTAACTAAAGGCTTTATTGAACGATGCAGGAATTCAACGTCCTTTTAAAAATTAAATCATTATGCCTTTTCATTAAGTAAGTGTTCAAAAGTCCTAGGTAGAACATACAGACTATCTCACATTTCTTTCATAGTTATCAATAGTAGTAAAAGGATAAATAAAGCCCATCTGTTTCTGCAGTGAGACCTGAATTAGGTTTTAAAGACTATTTCAAAGCACAAATCAAAATAATTTTATTCCACTGATAGCCAACAGAGACCTTTGTGATTAACCTGAGCCTTACAACTCTTTTTTATGTTAATGCTTAGAGGGGAGTTGGTGGCTTTCAAGTCTCAGCCTTGTTTAATGTATAGTGTGAAACTCAGCATTTACAACTCCAAAGGCAGCAGAAAAAGTGTTCTGTAGCTCAGTGTCCATGGACCTTTTACTACCAGTAATCTCCAAATCTCTTCCCTGGCAGGACTGTCACTCTGGCTGGCTCTGTGGCCAGGCAGGAGGGTGAAGGCTGGCATTGTCCTCCATCTCCCTGGCTCTCAGGAGTGCACAGTAGCTCCCTGAGAAGCCTCACCAGGGAAACTTCTGCCTTGCTTCAGCTCCTCACTCTCCAGCTGAAAGATGCAATTAATGGAACCCTGTAATCTAAACACTGCCTGATCCACTTCCAAGAATTCTGTGTTGTCCATGAACCCAGCAGTTCCCTGAATGTGCAGACAGAACATACCCTTGGCATGTGCTGCCCATCTCCTGCCCACCTGGGCAGCTCATGCTCAGTACTCAGCTCTTGTTGCAGTACCTGAGCAGCTGGAAGCACACTGCAGAGCCACAGTGCCTGCACAATGAATTATCTGGGACACTCAGGGCCTGTAAATTTTGTGGGATTGGGCAGGAGTCCCACAAAAGCACACACAACTCCAACACTACTGGAAAAGCAATCTGGAGTGTGACAAAGAGGAGGGGCCCTGAGCATATCACTGCTGAAACTTCCCCATAACGAGATTTGAAATGCTCCCTGATGAAGCTGAATTTCCAGCCTGTTCCTCTCTCGACATCTCCAGGAGCTTCCTTTGGTCCTGCTGGCTTACGTGTACAGTGTCACCTTGGTGTGACTGCTGACCCAGTGGCTCGAAAGGATGGGTGACAACAAAAGCCAACACTTTAAAATCACTGACTCCAAACCTTCCTTCATTTCTTCCTGTGGGCAGATTTTTTGCAGAGCCCAAAAATATGAAGTTTTCTAATAAGAAAGAGCCTGCAGTAGCATAGTCAAATCCCATTGCTTGATGTTAAATTACAGTTTCCATGCAGACAAACGCTGCTGCATTTCACTAAAACAAACAAACATTCGATTGTAGATCCTGGCATCATAACTTCAGCAGTGACTGTTTGTTCTGGAGGTCCCCCTAGTTTCACCAAATAACTGCAGCATCAAATCTTGGAAGCCAGTACATTAAACAAAATGGCATAACAGATAGTTCCTGCTTCTTCTCATAGAAATAAAAATGAAGAATGGCATTAGGAATTATTAAGGTACAAGGAGAAATATATTTGATATTAGTAGAATTTTTAAAATTATCTTGCTACTGTGACTAAAGAACCTACTCTTCTCAGTATGCCATCAAGTGCTTTTCATTTGCTGAGGCTTCATGGGCCCTGTACCATTTTAGTTATTTAAAAAATATTATTTGCAATTTGTAACTAAGAAAGCAGTCATTTATCTCTAGTATCAGATTTTGTGTGACTGTCTTCATACCCTGCAGATGTTTCTCACCACACACTGATACCTGAGGATATTATGACTGTCAAGAAGATTGGTGTGGATTGATGCATCAGCACCTCCCAGGACTGGGACCCTCCTCAGCAGCTCTTTGGGGAGCCAAGAGCAGCAGAATTGGGGGATGAATAAAGAAGCACACCTTGTAATTCACCTTGATAATCAAAGCACTTCGGGCTCTCAAACTACAAAAGAATGTCCGCTGAGAAATTCAGAAGTGGTGCCTGGACCTGCCAAGCTGTCAAGTCTGATTTTTACTCCTCAGTGTTTCCCTCCAAGCACTGAGTCCTGTGAGATGCAGTGAGCAAGGAGCAGTGTCAGCCTGTGCCTGCTGCCTCAGAACATCTGAGCCTGGCTGGATCAAACCCAGCTGCTTCTCTTTACTGGGAATGCCTTCCCTCCTGAATTCTGGCCCTTGCTTCTATCACTCCTCAGAGGTTTCTCCACACCCTCCCTCCCTTCCTCGAGTACTGTTCTGCTGGGCTTTTCAGTCTATCCTTTTTCTACACAAAGTCATCTCTGGATAGCTGCTTCACAAATGATAAGATAAAAAAAGAAAATAAAATAATGTAAAAAATAAAATTAGGGACTTAACTGAGTAAAAATTAATTTCAGTTTCAAAGTTTATTCTGACTTCAATTCTGCTCAGGAATTTTCTTTCTAAAAAGGTTTAATAAAAACTTTTCTAAGAGTTTTTGTATTATGGGAAAATTTCCACTCTGATAGAGTCTTACATACACAATTTCCTATTTATCAGGCACTGCTCCCGAAAACTTTGGGCAAATATCATTATCCCTGTCCCCTTTCCCACTCTGGATTGTCAGCAACGTTTTGGACTTGGTCTTGAGAGGCCACCACAGCACTCAGTCACCCACAGCCTGCTCCCATGTGCTACAGAATTCCTCAAAAAGCTTCTTGTGTGAATTCAAGCCCACCTGGAGTTGCCATTCCCCCCACAGCCCGTTCAATCTCCCTCTAATTCCTCACATCCATCCTCAATATACCCTGCTAATTTTCTCTCTACAGGGTTGTCCTTCTCCTCTATCTATGCACAGGTTTCCATCTGAGTAGCATCACCTCCTCCAGCTTTGAGAAATACCATCCAGAGCCTCTGTTCTGGAAGAAAATGTTTTTTTCTTTCAGCCCAACACCCTCATCTTTCTCTTGCTTCCCCTCTCTGCACCTTCTTCTAGAGTATCAAACATTGCATGCCTTTATTTGCATGTCTGATACATGAATATACTTATTCTATCTTTTCTTTAATTTTTTCTATTAATTACCAAGGAGGCAATATCTGCCTCCAGGATTTCCAATAGCAATAGAACTTATAGAAAATCCACACAGTTAAAGGTAATTGCTGTAGCCATTTTTCATATAATAAGAAATTGATAACAGTTTTGATTTCTTTCCTCAGTAACTATGAGAGTTGCAATAGCAACAGAGAGAACACCAGAAACTCTGCTTCTTTCTTAGGGGAACAGGACATTACAGGAGTTGACATTCTTTCGATGCAAGTTTTAAATAGATTCAAGAACCTACAGTTTGTACTTCAATTCAGAAATTCATTGTATTCCACAGAACCAGACAATATTTGCATGCAAAGGGCTTCAAACATTTTAGAAGAGTTCACTTAATTAATATTTATGAATATATTAAGGACATTACATATTGTACCAGCCCACATGCAGGGCAAGAATACAATATTTTACTGTTCACTGGGATTTTATCAGGCATTAACACACACCTCTGCTATGCTGCAGAGCTTGATTCTTTAGCCACCCAGAAGGTTAGTAACAAAGATAAATACATCTAGAACATGTGATGAAATATCTTAGTGTAATTAGAGTATGATCCTTAAAGGTACAGCATTAATATCCTCAGCTTATTCTGGAAACTGGCACAAGATGCAGATTTTTGTCTGCTATTTCAAATATTTGAGTCACCTGGCACCCCCAGGTGCCCTACAAGCTCTTCCCCAGCTCTCCAGATTCTTACCACAAAGCCTCTGTGTATGACTGTGACAGGAGACATTCTGACTCCCTCATTGCTTCACATCTAGAAAAGCCAAGCTGAAAGATATTAAATTTTTCAACAGTGACAGGAGCTTGAAACAGCTAATTCATCTGCAAAGCAGTGTTCAGGCAGACCAGAGTAAAATGCTGGGTTTTTTGAAGTTTGACTCAGGTGTCACCTGAGTTTCAAAGAAGGAAGCACTGTTCTCCTCCCTTCCCCCAGCTGCTGCACGCTGCAGATGACAGGACCTGTTTGAAGTTTTACTTTCATTTTAAAAGCTTAAGGCAATGTTTTACTCTCAGATCCACAGGGAGCTGTTCTGCTCTCCTCACATGCACAAAGACAGGCTGCTGCCCTTCATCTCCTGTCCTGGGAGCCACTGCAGGGAAAACACGTGGGACACCCAGACCCTTCGTGCCGACCCAGGAGTGGAGCCTTGGAGCCTCAGCACACTCTCACCTCAGCCTGCTTTGATCACAAGTGAAAGGGGAGGTGGTTTTCAGCAAAAAATCACAGTGGAATGAAGCGCCTTGTCAGTGGGGAGGGGGGGAATACTCCTCCATCCAATAAGTCTCTGCCCCTAAGTCTCCATGATGATGCTTAAGGACACTGTGGTACATCAGTTCTGGGAAAGCTCCAAAGGACAATCCTCATTTCTGTAACATCTGGTCCAGAGCCTAAAACACATATTTACCTCGTTATTGCCACTTCCTAGAACTATGTTCTCTCATGGCTCTTGGACACACTGAGGATATATAAACCCTGCAACACTTTAGCTTCACATTTCCAGCTCTTCCCAGCTACCAGTGATACTGGCAGCTTTACCCCTATTTGCACAGTGGTGGCACAGAGACAACCATGAGAAAGACCCTTGCTCAAGTAATACCTTGTGAGCACATAAAACACGAGGTTTCTGGGATTTTAAGTCACTTGAAGGTGCAGAAGCATCAGTTAAATGCACATCACAGCTCTCCTCAAATCATTTGTTTCTCCTCAAATCATTAGTGCCCGGGTGTGGGTTGTTGTATGATGCTGTACAAGAAGATCTGACAGCAGACTCGTGTGTGGCTGCACACAGAACACTTCTCACACCAGATGTGGAGGTTGTTCTAAACCTGGTTTTATAGATAGAGAAGAAACACAGAGGAGAAGTGATCTCACAGAGGACAAACAGGAAAGACCATAGAACTATGGAAGTTCTAGCCAGATCACCATTTAATAACCCAGTGGCACAAAAATATTTTTCTTTTCCCCTTCTGGGGTGAACATAATTTTAAATCTTTAAATGGGAAAAAACTAGAGGTTATCTACATTTGATTCCAGAAAAAGAAAATAATATATTAGAACTCTTCATTTTTACTTAATTGGTTTTACTTCCAGAAAAAACTGATATATAAAAGTCTCCTATCTAAAAAAAAAAAAAAATTAAAAAATATGATTAAATGTATTCTGCCACATTATATATTTTATACAGTAACAGAAGACAATATTTTAACAGCACTGCTTTTGAATCACTCCAGAGCATTCAGCAGGAGTCAATTTATACTGCAAGAAAATAATGATGTACCTCAACTCATTTTAATTTCAATAATTGAATGAGAAATAGGAAAGCCTATTGAAAGGACTGTGTTCTGGTCAAAGACTAATGAGAAAATAGTTTTGAGTCTCTGAGTCAGCGGGTGTCATGGTAACAATGCATTATCGAAATCTGATTAGTATGCCCAGCAGCTTTATAAATGATAACATGGTCTTCTAATTGTATTTCCCTTTCTTCCCCTGTGCTAAGTTTTATATTCACAACAGGTAAGAGGAAAAGACAGAATTCTGTTTACCTGAAAGTTTAAACCATGTTCAGCACTCACAAACTCTGAAATCTGTCATGCAACAATAGACAAATTTTCCTACCACCTTAAAATAAGAAGCTGAGTCTTCCATTTCTCTCCTCCTCTATTATATACAACTATTTAAGTTAAATATTATCCTCTTCTTTTAAATGCAATTATTTCTAAGGATATACACATGAAAAAAGAGAACACGGTGAAATGCAAGCATCTTAAGAAAAAGCCTGTTTTTCATAGGAGAAAGTGATGCAAGAGAAGAGTAAGTGCATGTTTAATTCATCCCAGAAAGCATGACTCCTGGATCTTGAGGTTTTGAAAAGAACGAGGGGACTTTCTTGTGTTTAGAGGACTGTGTGTGCCTTTGGTAGCTCATTATGAACTCAGAAATCAGGAGGAACCATGAAATTAAATAGGATACATTTCCTCCTCATGAAGAAGAGAGCTAATATTGCTTCATAAAATAAACACAATGAAAATACAAGGTTGAAGGCTTAATAATGCTTCTTTTATAACCAAGCCTCAGGTGAATAGCCTGGCAGACCTTTATTATTAACAGTAAAGAACTCTATTTAAACTGCTGCCTCACAAATCTGATGCAAAGTAATTTCAACATATAGAAGCTTTGCCTTATCAAATGGATTTTAGTTTTGAAAGTAAAATGGTGTCCTATTTTTCAACAGAAAGACCAAAAAATGTAATTCATGTTTGCCCTATTTCCATGACCCTTGTAACTTAAATATTTAATTTTTATTTTCAGTGTTCACTTTCATTTATTAATTCAGCTTCAAATCCATACGATGAAAGGGCAGGAAAGCTCATATTCTTCTTCTCTAGGTAAACCCAAATACTCTTAGTCATATGACAAATAATGCGTAATACAAGAAGTCAACTTTTCAGTATTATTAATAATGGGACTGTGTTTGCCATAGTGCATGAACAGGGAGAAAATGAATAAAGCAAGACCTGAAAAGCTTATTACTCCTTGTTATGTGCACTGGCACAGGGACAGAGTTTAAGATGTACAAAATACTAAAAGCAATCAGTCTTAAGTCAACACTGTGAAAGGCAGAGGAACATTTTATCGACATGTTTGGGAATTCAGCAGAGAGCACGGGGCCTTTGAAAACAGAGAGGCAAGCAAAGCAGGCCAGTGAGTGAAGGAGCTCCAGGAGGGAGCAGGGCCAGTTCAGGAACTCTGGGCACTGACCTGGGCCTGAAGCAGCAGCCTGAGATCCAATCCGTGTGACCCTCCCCTGTCAAGAGGATGTTCCCATCAGGGAAGCCCCACGTCTTCCACAGGCGGTCATCGCCGCCGGTGAGCACGATGTTTTTTCGGGGGTGTAAAGCCAAGCTGCAAGAGACAAGAAAAGCAGGTTATGTTCTGCACCACTACCATTTTATGTGAGATACATAGGATCCATTTAACTCAGGGCAATAGCCCCAGGAGTCTAATTCTGGATGGACTGAGCAAGCAGTGATGCTTTCTAAACTCATGAGAATTTAAAATACATGCTGTGGAGATGAGCTTCTGCTGCTGCTGAAGAAAACAGAACAGGGTGGATTTCTGTGAAATCAGAATTGTTTTCACACTCTCTTCAAGTTCCAGTAAACACTCAAAAAACACTCTGAAACACTTTGTTAGGTTATGTTCTAACAAACATGCAAGGGGGTAACAAGCCGCACCAATGTGATTAACTTTCCCACTTCTCCAAAATAATTTCCAAAAGCACCGGCGTCCACCTGCCCCCACTTGTGCCCACAGGTGTAAAGTCTCCTACCACTGTGAAATAACTCAAATGATAATTACAGTGCAGGAGCTACACTCCTTGCCAGCACTTCAGAGCCCATTCACTGGGACTAGGTCAGAAAATCTATTTCAATTCTGTACTCAAAATGTGTTCCATGTTTTCATTTTTAATATGTAGCATGCTGCGATGTAATAGAAATCATACACTTAAAACACCCCTAGACTGAAAACTCAGTTTATTTTTGATTTAGCAACTGCAGTGCAGCTTAAAATGGATCCAGGGAAGAAAATCAATCTGTTGGAAAGATAACAAGTAGTGTATTTCATATGGATTTGGTTATTTGATTTAAATCATTGTAATGCCTTACTATTTGTTGAACATCAAAAAGTTCTAGGAGTTGACTTTCGTCCCAGAAGTGGATTATTTAGACAGATTAAATCTGGAGCTCAGAATCAAAATGCAATGATGGGGAGAGGAATCACAACCTGTGTGTGCACCTATTTCAGCTGTGCATCAGGGCCGACAGCTCGGAGAGAAAAACGCTTATTAAAGCAGAATGAGAGGAGAGAGAGACAATGCTAAGCACCCAAATGGGAAGAAAAGAGAGGACTTAGAAGGCACAATATCATAAAAATAGCTTTTTTTATTAGTACCTTTCTCCTGCACTCAAATTATTTCATAAAATTCCTAAACCAGAACCACTGCATCTACTGTATTGGGAAAAATAATTTCCTCTATCAAATCTGTGCTAAAAATATATTTATGCCAACTAGAATTTAATCAGAAAACATCTATTCTTGCAGTTTAATGCCCAGCCCAGGAAGATTCCTACAGACTCATCAGTTGAATCCATCTGCTTGAGCGAGGAGCATGGGATTTACTCATTCTCTACTTTCCTAGAAAAAAATGTTTTCTATCTTTTCCTAAAGAGGTTAAACCTCCTTTGCATTTATAGGGAAAAAAGAGAAAGAGGGAATGATGCTATTTAAATTCTCCAGAGATGCACAGAGAGCAGTTGTACCACTTAGACTGGCCACAACAGATGCCTAGAAGAGCAAGTGGGGAATAGAGATAAAATGAGAGAATTAAAGGCTGAGAGAAGACACCAGTGGCCTGAAAATTACAGGACAAGAAGAGCTGTCCCAGAATCCCTCTACTATGGAGACCTCTGAAGCACCAACAACCCTACTGCTGCTACCTGCCTGTGAATGCAGCTGACATTTTTCTCTCAACCTGCTTCAGATACTTCAGATCCCCTATAGTTCCTCCTTCCAGATATTTCTGCTCTCAGAGGGGGCTGTTGTGAAGCCTTTCCATCAGCTCTCTCACATTCTTCCTACAGATCTGCCATCTCAGTTCCCAAGGGGCATTATACAGCCTTAGATCACCTTCAGTTCACCTTTCACACAGAGAAAATTTAAGCTAGTGACTTCCTCTAGGCCCTGAGTCTCCTCCTGAACAATCCTTAGGCCCTGGCCAGGCAGCAGCTGCGCTCTCATCCATCCTGCTCCAGCTCCCAGGAACATTCTGCCTACACTCAACCCTCCCAACACACTTCCAGTCCAACTTCTGAAATGCTCAAACTTCTGCAGTGACCAGACGTTCCTATGGAGCTTTGAGAAAATCCATAAAGTGAATTTCATATGGAAGAAAATATCTTGCTGTCTGTATGAAGGCTGCAAATTTGTTTTTCACAGTCCTTCCGTTTAATTGCAGAGCTTTTGTAAAATGCTGCTGCTGTCCAATGTTTTTCTTCCTCCATGCCATTTTTACAGGCACACAGTGAACACCATTTAATTAACAGCAAATTTGTGACATGACTGCTGTGGAACTGCTTCTGAGAAAGGGAAGCCCATTCATCCAAAAGGCATTCTATATGCAACATTAATTAGGCACCCTTGTCTTCATTTCTGGCAATCCAGCATTGTATAGATTTTTGCTTCATCTCTGTTCACAGAGTCTAATTATTTCCAGCACAGAAGACTTTGGGTGGATTGGAATGGAAATCAATAATGGAACATGTGTGATAGGAACATTAGTTTTCTCCTCCTCCTCCTTTGGGATAAAGTGGGATCAGTGGAGACTCAGCCAAGGAAAAAAAAACCAAACCCAGCAAAAAACCCTCTCAGAGATTTGCTGCTGTTTAGTATATAAATACCCCTGTTTACACAACTCACTCTGGCATTATAAGACATTCTCATCTCTTCAGCACTTGCCATGGTAGATATATAGTACTCCCAGTAATTTGCTTTCAAAACAATCATCGATTATTTTAATTTATTTTGACTGAGCCATAAATAAAAATACAGTATCTTCAGATGCAAAATACTTTCAGTCTCAGCATGTTTCACACTTGACCGCTTCACACACATAAAACCAATCCTCAGGTCAAAAAGTGCTGCACCCAAAGCTGCCTGGGGAACCTCAGCTGGCTGTTTAATACAGCCACTAACTTGAGGGAGGGCAGATCTCAGATCCATGTGGAGGAAAACTTCCTGGCAGCAGGGTTTCTGAAACACTGGAGCCAATGTGCTGTGACCAGCCTGTTCTCCTAGCCCTCAGCACACCCTCAGGTATTACCCAGGTAGATGGGTTCCACCATGGTTAGGAGAGGGACTGGTCATTTCACACACAAAATTGACTTGTATGTGAAATAGAAACCTAACCTAAATTCTCACAAAATTAGGCACTCAGAGAATGAAAAATAAAAAATTAATGACCAACTTAGTACTCTTAAGTGACTTACCCAGCCTCACCCAGTTGCTCTGTGGCAGAAACAAGGACAAAATCCAGTTTTCTATAGTTTCACATATAGGAGTTATACAGAATGTTCTCAATATAGACAGCGTTCAGCTGCCAAATTCTAATACAGCATTGTACTGAATATTGCTTGTGATAGGTAATTTTTAGAATTTCATGATTCAATCAAATTTATTTGCATTCCCGGGTACTGGCAAAGAGGTTTGTCGTTAATGCCAGTAGCTGCTTTCAGATGAGAAAGCTCTTCTGCTGCATTTCTTGCTCCAAAATATGAGAGCAGCAGAGTTCTTCTGAGATTAAAAAAAAACCAAATGCATTTTTCCTAGTGACAGAAAGATTTCAGCCAACATTTTCTTACACAAAAAATCAGCCTTACTCACCATACCTAGCACAGGAAATTTTGGGCTGAGCAGTTACATTTGGCTGAAATTACAACTCGCTGAAAACCTTGCTTTTATAGTTGGAACTGTTGAGAAATTGCTGATATTTCCTTCTCTGCCATCAGGGTGGGTTTTGGAGGCAAGGACATGACATGCACTGAATTTCAGAGGATGGATACCAGTTACAGCCTCGGACAAGAACAAATATATATAAATAAGGGGGCATCAACAGCCCTACTGAAATCAGTCATATTGTTCACATGCACATACTTAGTTATATTGCTGGACTGCACCCTAAAAATCTACAGATTTGTAAAAGCCAAAATTTTATTCCAGGCCTGGTTTTGCTGGACATGAGCCAGTTGTGCTGAGACAGAGGACAAATTAATCAGAGCATTAGGAACAGTTCCTGAGCAATGGATGTGTGGATGTTATGCACAACCCAAGCACGTTTCCCAAGCTCTGAGTTGCCACCAAGGTGCTCCCACTGACCTCGGAGCTGCCACTCAGCTGAGTCCCAGAACAGCAGCTGGGTGTGCACAGAGTGCCCACTGCTCCCTCAGCCCCATGCTCCAAGGATCTCCTTGCAAACAGGGGAAGCTCTCCATTTATCCCAGGTAAACCAGCAGGGCCCACACAACACAGACCAGAGCAAGGGGAGGCCCATTTTCACCTCACAGTGGGCTGAGGGAGGGCAGCGGCCGTCAGGGAAATGACCTCCCTTCCAGAGGGGACAAGGAGTGACAGAAACCCCAGAGGTCACCCTTCTGCTGTGGCACAGGCCTGATTTCCCTCCTTACCTCCATGGTGGTGGAAAGGGACAAGGAAAACCGAGGCAAAGAGCAGCATTGTGAGGGCAGCAGGGGCAACTCCGGCTGCTGTCCCCACAGAGCCATGGAGCCCTCGGCCTCGCGGAGAGGCCTCGGGGCAAACAGGCCAAAAAAGGGACAAGGTGCCAGACAAATGCTCCCAGCTAAGATTAACCTGCCAATAAATTAAAACTAAACACATCAACAGCCTCATCAATCATTTTGCCTGTTACAGCTCATCCTAACGTGCCTTCTTTGAACATCATCTTTCTAACACAGTCATTTCTACCACCTTTTTTATCTTGGCTTGAGTTACCTGGTCTCACCTGACAGCATTCTTCAGTAATAATTATAACCCTGACATTTAATTCAGGGTTTTATTATGCAACCATAGCATAACCGAATAGCCTGCATTCCTGTTTGAGGTCTTAAAATTTATCTTTTCTTGACAAAATGGAAGAGGGGAAAAATGCTTTCAATAGAGAAAATAAGAGCTAAAACAGACTTTTTTTTTTTTTTTACTAAAAAAACCTGAAACATAAAAGAACATAAGAAGGGGAAAATACTCAGAGCACAAAGCTCCTATCTTTTGTTTCATTTATGTAAATGCCCATCTGGAAGTCAGTGATAGATCTCAGTCACAGCAATGCTTAAAAACCCCTATCCTGTGTGGTGAAATTCCTGGCTGCTTCCCAAGCTCCTATGACTCAGGATTTGGGAGGGAAAAAACTTGCTAGAATCTCAATGTACCTGAAGTCAACCTTCTAGACTGCCCAGCAGACCTTGGTACACCCTAGAAAATAATGAGAAAACAGTCTTCCAGAGACTTGAACTTGTATCTCTAGAGGCCAAGCAACTTCCTAATTCACAGTCAAGTTTATGGATTATTCTAGTCCCCGTGCACACAAAATCTTCACTCTCAGCTGTAGAGCAGCAGCAAACATATTTATTCCTGTGCAGTGGAATAAATTCACACACTTTCTCATCTGGCAAACCCAGTTCTCCTATCAAAAAGAAACAACTTCAGGAAGTGGACACTCTATACAATATACAGTGCCTCCAAAAATAATTGTATTAAACACATCATTGTAAGTCCCTGATACAGACACAGTTGTGATAAATTTGAAACATGCATTTTGTGGTGTTCACTGATCACTTGCTGTTTATCCACTCCATGTGCAATTATCAAAATGCATTAATTTGTATCAACTGAGTGTTGTAACTTACCCAGGTTTTACTGCATTAGATCTGACTGTGTACGTGCTGTGTCAATATAAAATAATTTTCTTCTTAAAAACAAAGTTTGGCCCTGGATCAAATCAGACAAAAACATCAAAACTACGCTGTTGATCTGCATGTGTTTTCAGAGGTCTCATCCTTTCAAGACACAAGCATATTCCTGAATTATGCAGTACCAGGAGTACTGAAAATTTCACAGCATATTAACTTAAAAACATCCATAATCCTGTTCAAGATTCACTCCTTAATCAGATCAGGGCAAGAGGATTTTTCTAGAATCTATGTAATAGCATGTAAAGTGTTTATGTCATTATAGTCTCATGTACTGTGAACCTCTGCACCCTAACATTAAGCTTTTTTTCTAGAATGCCATTTTCTAATGTTATTTTTCTAAATAACAACAGGCATGAACCTAAATTATTTCTTAGAGAATCTTTACTTATTCATTCCTTTGACTGTGCTTACAAGGTTGTTGATAATTACTGCTGGCCAAAGGAAAAAAAAATCACTTAGTCTACAGCATCAGCTGTTCCACATTACAGAAACAGCTGCCATCTAACCTGCCTTGAATCAGAGCAGCAGGCAAGGAACAAACCACCTTCCTCCACACAGAGAACTGCTTATTTTCACTGCGAACTCTATGGGGGAGGCTTGGCTTGATTTTTAAATTTATTTAAATTGTCATAAAGTTTAGATGCTGACAAAGCTGTGAACAGAACAAGAGGCAGATTGATCAGTTGTTGTATTTTTGGTAAGACTGAGGGTGCGATTAAAGAAACCAACTAACTCAGGAGCTGCTTGCTCTGACTGTAGCTCACAAGCTCTTGTTAAAATGTATTTGAATCAATTTTTCAAGCTTAGTCAACTTATTAGGTAAGCAGCATACTTTAGGGAGAAATAATTAAGCCAAAAGCAAAAAGAATGAGAGTAGCAACAAACAAGTAGATGCAATTAAAAAGTTAAAACACTGACATCCTTTCCTAATAGCTTTCCTCTGGAGTTAAAGATGCACTGCCACGCCTGAAATGATTTATGCCATGATTCACACTGCCCGTCACTCACCTTTTACTATCCCTTTATGAAAAATGCTACATCACTTCTTTTAGGGAAAGGCAGCACCCTCAGAGTACTAAACCTCAGCAGACAAAATAGCTCTGTAACGAGATTAGCTCAGATCTGCAGCCTCTGGGAGCCAGCTCCGGAAGGGATCGCAGCTCTCAGGACAGCTCCCAGGGGAGAGACATGGAAAACCAGGGTCAGAGCTGGGGCAAAGCTTGGCAAAGGAGTGCCCCTGGGTTTTCACACTGCACCTCTGCTTGTGAACCACTTCACAGGCAGAGAAATGCAGAGAAAGGCAATGTTGGCGAACATCACATCACTGTTGCCTCCTTTTTTGTCCTGTGCATGAGGTACTTGTTGGGTAGAGAGATAATGGCTGGGCTTCCTTTGGAATGGAAGAGACTGCTTCTCTAAAGGCTGTTCTATCTTGACCAGCTTGAAAAGATGTAGATTGCTTTCACAAAAACTTCTACCTGTGGCCTGGTTTGAAATTAGTTTCCATCATTACTGTTAGCAATTCCCAATCTTCTGTTGCATGGCAGCTTTTTCACAGATGATTAGGAGTAGTGTTGTGGTATAAAAGAGTTTGGAAGAAAAAAGTACTTGAAACTTGCCAGTTGGTAAATTCTGTTACATTATCAAGGTTGATAAAGGAAAATATTTAAAAACATAATTTGCAATTAGAACATCAAACTAACTCAGATTTCCAAATTAATAAGAAAACAAAGCATTACCTTTTCAAGGTCAGTTTCCTGCCAGTGTTTCTTTCTCACTTTTGGAGGCAGAGAAGGGTTTAATGCTCTGTGCTTTATTTCACTATCGTAATGCTGAAAAATGCTTCCATCAACAGAATTAATGGAAACTCTTGTGGGAAGAAAGTTACATAAATAAATAGTTTCTTCACAGTTACGACCAAGAGGCAAAGTCAGCAGCTATGAATCACGTTTTTCCTCTGGTGATCTCTGTAACCAGGTGTATGTGTATGAGAGAGAAATGGATCTGGGGTTCAGAAATTCTTTAGCCTCATGATCCCAAGTTGTAGCTGCAGCCCCACAAGGCTGTGCTCAGTCTGCCCCATGGGGTGGGCAGCTCTTCCCACTAAAAGCAGCCATTCCACTTTTCCAGGACATTCCAACAGAAAAAAATTTTCAAGTTATGTATTCTACTCTCATCTGCACAGATTTGCACACACATGTGCTGAAAGGCATTGACTTATCCACCTTGGGCTGAGGAAGGTACACCTAGCACAGAACTGTACAACTTCTCCTTGAAAAGTAGGTTCTACAACAGCTCTAGGAGGCTTTTCCTGGGGTTCAGGCTTCAAGGAGTGTTTTGGAAAACACAACCCTCATCACTGTGCACGCAAATAGCAAAAACTCCCCTTAATTCTTCACTCAGGAATATGGAGAAAATATTTCTCTCCCTTTTGTCTTAAAATCTTTATACCTCATATGGTTGTTACTAACATTGTCCTAACTTTGGTAAACTCAGTTCTCTAAGTGATACAGTTTTCCAGAGATTTTTTAGAGGTCATAACCAAACATGGATACGGCATGACGACTCAGACCTCACCAGCCTTAATTTGGACTAATTACCCAACATTACAGACACAGCATCCCTCTCCACACATTCCAGAATTACATTTCCTTAGTTTGCAACAGCAGTGTACTGTAGACCTTGTTACCTGTTTTTCCTCTTAACAGGTATTGCCTGTCTTGAATTTGTGTCTCTAAATTCTTCCCTAAATATGTCATGTGGCACTTCACTTAATTCGAGTTCATCTTGCTGATTTCAGAACATCTCTGCAATCTGCCGAGTTTATTTTGAATTCTGATCTGATACGGAAAAGCATTTTCAGATCCTCACAGCTTGGAGTCATCTGCATACTTTAAAAGCTACTCTGTATTCCATCCTCCTCACTGCTAATGAAAACACTGAACGGAACTGATTTCCTAAACGAATTCCCAAACTGAAATGCAGCCTGTGGAGTTCAACCAAGAGGTTCCTGGCCCAAGCCACTATGTTTGGTTTGTACTAAAACTCACCCTTTAGAAAGGAACACAATACATTTTAAAATCCTAAATACAAGAAAAGCCACCATTTCCTCTGCTAAATTGTTGTGATAATTAATTATTCTGGTTTATTTTTGTAGAATTTTACTTTAAAATCAGACCACTGCATATTAAACTCTAGTTACTGCATCAGAGAAAATATCCATAGAAAACACTGACTTAGAGAATTATAGCCTGGCTCTTCCATATTCCACCATATCATTCCTTAGAACTCCTATGGATTAATCTTCACAGGCAGTAAGAGGTTAAGAATTTCTGAATATTTGGTAAGACTTGAACAAAGCAACACTGTTTTAGGAGAGTATTTTTGTTGGTAGTTCCTGGCTCTGCTATAGAATTATGTACATCACTCACAGAAAATCATTACCCTCCTGGGCAAAGCCAAGCCCTTGGAATTCTTAGAATGCTGGCTACACAATATTTGGCATATCTGGCAAATTCTCTTCCCATCTTTCCTCCCCATTTGCTGTCCATTAGCATTACAGGGAAGACAGAAAGCAAAGCTCTTCAAAATTGGAAAACAACTTTAGAGAGGGCCAGTAACTTTATGAAAACTAAAAACAGGTCTCAGAATTTCCTTCAACTTCCAGCATGCATGGTGAAAAAGAAGTTGGAATAGAAGAAATAAGAGACTTATTTGGGGGGACACTCACTGAGGGGGAAAAAAAGCTGCAGACATAGTCCAAGTGTTGTTACTTAGAGATTTACATTTTGACAAAGCCTGGAAGATATTTCTTGTAATGAACATTGACCACGCACAGAACAATCTTCATGGTTGACTCTCCCAGCTGCCACATATTCCTTTACCTCTTCCCAAAAATTATAACATACCAGCCCCTGGAAGTGCTTAAGCAGGTAGTTCTAGCCTTTATAAAGATGCATTAAAGAACATTGACAGGAGAGTCTGGAATGATAAAAACACATACATATAAAAATGACTGCTGGTACTTCAGTAGTTTCTCAGATACCTATGGGGGCCTTACAGCCAAGTTACAGGAGTTATCTGAAAGGAGTTACCTGAAAGGTACCTTCATTCTGTCTAAAATGTAATGTTTTTCATGACTTACTGATATCTACAAAACAAACTCCCGAAGACTCAAAGTCATGCAAGCTACAAATTCTCAATTCAAAGCATATTTGGAATAATACACCTTTTCCCGAGTCATATCCAAACGAAAATGATGGGATTCCAGATTTCAGTTTTTCACCTTTCTTAGCATTTTCAACATCTGCTGCCACTGGCACCATCTCCTGCCATTTACAGACCCCAGATTCATGTCCCAAAGTGGTTCTGCATTTTAGGATGGCCCCAACAACCTAAACATTCTGCTGTGCCATAGATTTAGCCTACTAAGCAGCTGGCTGCTATCTGCCAAGAATCATAGAGCATCCAGAGCTGGGACCCACCAGGATTGTGGAGTGAACCCCTGGCCCTGCCCACGACACCCCAAACCAACAATCCCACCCTGTGCCTGAGAGCGTTGTCCAAACAATCCTGGAGCTCTGGCAGCTGTGGGGCCGTGAGCATTCCCTGGGGAGCCTGGGCAGTGCCTGACCACCCAACCCTTCCTAATATCCAGCCTCAACCTCCCCTGGCAGAGCTTCATAACCCTCCTGGAATGCACCACCACACAGTACCAAGACTTTCCAACCCTCCAAATGACCATTTTGTTTGGTGGTGTTGTCTGTGCTGAACATCTGAACTCCTGCAAAGATGGTATTTGTGAAAACCATGGGACCATGCACACAACTGAGAAGCTACAGCAACATTAACCTCAAGGGCTGCCATTTATCCTGCTTCCAAATTAGTCTTCATTCACTTCACACTGGGCTATAGGGAGGGGTAAAGATCAGTCTCAACAAATACATGCCTTTGGAGCAAAATACAGTCCTGCCTCTAGAGCAGGAAAAAGAGGGACAAAATTGATCTGACACTTCAAGTCATCACTCCCATGGAAAGAAACATAGAGCCCTTTTATAAACAGATAGACGGTTTTCTCGTATCCTATGTGAAACATCTCAGTTTCATTCAGCCACCACCACTTTGTGTCCCACTGTGTGTGCATCATATGCCTGTACATGAAAGACAAAAAGCCCATATTCCTCAACTTTGGCCTGGAGACAAATACTGGTCCACAGCAAGTGAAGGACCTCTGAAAATCTGACCAAATACTACAAAAACCCCACAGAGTAACATGACTAAAGTAATTTTTAAAAATACATTTAAACATTAGTGTTTCATTTAAGTTGCCAGAGAACTATGAATGAGGAGAGGAGTGCCTGCTTATTTTTGACATGAGAGAGACTAGACTTACAGGAAATGTTGCTATCATACCACCTATTCTGTAAAAAGCTAATGATGTCTTCAAGAAAGAGATGGATGAACTGGGGCACTCCAGTCAATCAGCAAAGCCTCAGGGACAGACCTGCAAGATTTGCTTCTGATGAAGCACAACTCAAATAAGAGTTTCCTTTTTGAACCAGCACATCTGCATTGCTGCATGTCTCTACCAAGGCAGTGGCTATTCAGTGACTGGGATCTGGCATGCTGGGGATGGAAGGTTGCCATCAACTGCTGCAGAGAGAAAATCTCTGGATGAAATGCTGGGATATTCTGATTACCTGCACAGGTGATGACAAACCTGTCAACCTTCCAGCAGTACCTCTGTGTGTGACACCTGCATAATACCAGAGAGACCATACAAGTTGTTTTCTGTTGGTTTTTTTCTCTATAACTACAAGCTCAAGTTCCTCTAAACTCAAAATACTGGAATATTTTGTACCACTAAAAATAACCCCTTTGTACTAAAACCCAGCAACCTGAAAGCCAATCCTTAATCAGCTTTACTAAAACAGCTGATCAAGTGTAGTTGCACATGGCTCTCTCACACATTCTAATTTTAACATCTGTATAATACCATTTACACTTGACCAATATGCACTGCAGACCAAACCCCACATCATGCCTATTAGAGCTCACTATTACTGCAAATTTTAGAACTGCTAGGAAGTAGAGAGTGCAACAGAACTCCATAGTCTATTTGTCATAGGAAAAACAATCATCAATATGGTAATTGCAGAAGTACAAAATGCATTTTAAAGACCAAGGCTGGTAATTTTTTTATTCCATGGAGTAGGAAAACTAATGAGGCACATCTTAGATTAGTTTAGGGTAATCCTAAAAGCAGTAAATAATGCTTACTCTGTAAGTACTTTAAAGTAGACTGCTTAAAGTGAAAAACAGACAGGATTCCACTCTAATGTTACAGATGCAGAAACAGAGGAACTTAAATCACCATTAAATGGACTATTTTTATTACCATCAATTACTCCAATTTGGCAGAATACTTGACATCACATTAACTCCAATTCTAATATGTTCCATTTTCTAGTAAAAAAAAAAATCTATGGTTTTATTGTTTTATTTTTTTAATCACTGGACAGAAACACAGAGTTTTAGGGATATATAAAGCTGTAGTCATACAAAAGGAGCTCTGTTCCCCTACCATGTGGAGTTAAAAAGGCAGCAAACTCAGCATGAACAGCTTAAGCTCTGTATCTTGAAGTGGCAACAGTGCAAAAAGTCCCCAGAAAGCTGAGGCAGAGTCTGGAGCAGTCCATGGGGTACCAGGGTGTCCCTGCTCAGTTCCCAAAGCACAGGGAGAGGCACCTGAGCTCTCTCTGGAATTCATAACTGCAGAAAGGACACGTTGAACTCCTTTGTTCCACGCCAAAAATATACAAAGGAACATCCAGAGCAACTTCAGGGCTCAGTTTTGCAAAATTACACTTGGCTTGGAAAAAGAACCAATTCTTGTAGTGCTGCACTATCACACAGCCACACTTGTAAAGTGCAGCACCTGCCCTGAAACAGGCTTCTCTCCAGGTCTGCTCCAACACACTCATTTTTATCCACCATGATCATTTACTAACGATCTTTAAGGTCCCCTCCAACCCTAACCTTTCTCTGACTCTCTGATTCCAGCTCCAAAGTGGACAGCAAGAGGCACACTTTCAAAGAGCTGTTTGGGATTTCTTTACCACCAAGGGATTTCTCCACATCCCAACATATTATTTTCCTTTGCATGTAACAGGGATAGAGTTTTGCAGTGTAATTCACGCTTGAATCCTCCCAGCCAGGTGTTAAAGTTAACGTAATCAATAGAAATCCTTTCTTCATTTAATGAGGCTTGTACAGAGAATTGCTTAGAAGAAAAAAAAATACCATTAAAGTTCATGGGAATTTGGACTGACTTAGTATTTCAGCATAGAGCACTGTGCAAACAGTTGCTTAATGTGCTTGATTCTCTCTCTGTAAATGCCACTGATCAGCTGTGTGTGTCTTCCAGCAGGGAAAAAGGAAACAATACCCCATGTCCTATTCCATGGAATAGCTGCACTTCCAGTAATAAAATAGGGATTTATAGAAACATCTACTTTGAACTGCTTTTAAAGCTTCTGAAATATATCTGGTGTAGTTTATTTTACCCCTGCAAACCTGTACGAATAAATGCACCCTGGCCATTAAGGATTTACAAGTAAGAAAACGCAGAAGGCAGCTCTACCAAAATATGTCTGTCTGTTAAACCACACCTAAAATCTCTCTTAAAAATAATAAATAAAGCAGATATTATATATGTACATGAGCATAAAACAGCAGAGCTTTATAATGCTCTATTTAATACTTAATCCTGCCCATATAACAAACTGAATAGAGGTATTTGGGCTCTTCTTACAAATCCAAGTGTTCCAAATAAGAGCAAATATGGAAGAACATGGATAATTGAGGGAGATACAGGGGAGCATCACTATTTTGCTTTAAAATATGATGCTGAATTGTGCTTTAAGTTCTGACTGTAAAGAGGTCAAAAGCTTAAGTTACATGCATAACTTCATAGACACAATTAGCCCCGCAAAGCAGAGCTGGACATTGAACTAAACCAATTTATTTTGGTGTCAGTTGGATTAATTACATCCTTCAGCTTAACTACTGCCTTGTGTACTTATGCCACTTGTGCAGAGAGCAGCTTGTATCAACCCCACCACTCAGAAGCCCCATTCCCAGCTCCCTCGTATCCAGGGAGAAGATATTCCAGGTGTTGTCCGAGTCATACACGGTGAAGAAAGAAAAGAGACTTTTTTTGAATCTGGAAAATCATTCATCTTGCCCTTGTTATTGTGTGTGTTTATATATTAGCAGAGCTTGCTATTGCAGCTGGCCTTCATATTTCTATATAATAAAGTAGAATATTGAGAACAAGTACTTGTGTAATTAGCACATCAATCATGTCGCTCTTTAATATAAACCAAGTATTAATTTACTTCTCCATAGATCCCCTCACTGTAACTAACTTAAATTATTAATTAGCTAAACACAAGCAAAAAAAAGGAAAAAAAATCCAGCAGTTATGGCTCAGGAAGCACCCACAGGAGTGCCCCAGCAGCCCAGGTGTGGCAGGCAATTTGCCTAGCATTTCTCAGAAACACACTACTTAAAAATTTAAATCTCTTTCTTCACATCCACACTGCACACAAACTATATAAATGTATTTTTCATAATACTTACAGCCAGAGACAGCAAAAGAAGACCATCCTCCCAGTTTTTCCCCACACTGTGTAGTGACCTTGTTTAGAGGCCACAAGAACCTCAAGAGAATTATTATAGAATTGAAAACTGGATACCATGCTGAGACATATCCCTCTGAACAATACAGCACAGATATCTCTTCTCCAAGGGACATTACAATTTTAAATGTCATTTTCTTACTTTTGTTTCCAAAAAGAACCATCTTCCTCTTTCTGTATCCATTACAGCAAATCAAAATTTGAATTTCAAGGAAATTGAGGAGCCAGCTCATGAGAAACCATGCGACTTTTCCCCCTGGATCAGAGTATGATCAACTCATCAAACTTCCCTGTCACATGGTGGTGACACAGCTCATCCTACAGGATTCAAGCGAGTTTATTGACCCATTCCCCTCTACATTTTTGAAACAGCTTTCTATTCTGTTCAGCTTTCAACTCCAAGTAAAACACTTTATAAAATTTTCCTAAGGTTTTTAGCTCTTAGAAAATGTTATGCCTACATTTGACTCAAAGGACACACTGGACATGTCTTTCTTATCCTTTTATACCTATCATCCCCTGGTCACTAAGCAATGGAACCATAGTTTTCTTCTTCTCCTCAAAATATACTGTAAGCCAGACCAAAGACCCAGTGCCATCCAGTCAGCTATACAGAAAAATAATGGGAAATTTCAGTTTTCCAAGAAAAGCAATGGCATAAACACTTCTTAGAGGGAAGGAAGGTGAAATCGTTTCTATTGATTTAGCCAGCATGATTTAGCCAAATATTCTTCCAAAACTTATTTATACTGGGAATGACCAGTGGTAAAACTCCTCCCTTTGAAATATTTATCTGCAACAGCCATTAAGGCTCGGTGGCTCTGAGTGCACAGATGCAGAATCCCTTCCTTCCCCTCCCCTGTGCCATGGCAGAGCCCTGGAGCTGGCTGTGGCCTGGGGTATGTGCACAGGAATTTGGGGCTCCAGGCTTTTTCCAAGGGCAGGTACCTGGTTTAATTCACTCCACAGGGGAAAGTCAGGATCCTTTTTGCCATTTTGTTCCATTGCCCTTGATGTTTAATTAAGCAGCTGCTTCTCTGCCTGAGAGATGTTAAAGTCATCCTGGGGTTTAAGGAAAGTGATTCCATCTTGCCTGAGCTTCCTGTTCCTTGTGTCATTTCCCAAAACCAAACAAAACAAATGAGTGCAGCTGAGCACACCGAGCCCTTCCAGGGGCACTGAGGCATGAGCCATCTCTGCTGGCTCTCTGGGCTTAACTCAGACCTCCACAGCCCTACAGAGCACACACGAGGGCAGGGGGACGTGAGGAGCACCAGGAATACTGGTGCAGCAGCAGTGCTAAAAGGCTGGTCAGCTTAAGGGATCCTCATCCACCATCATACACGAAAATTCAGTATTGACTTGCATTCATGGGGAATCTCACCCTGGATCAAGCATTCCTGCCAGTCAGGAGCAGCTGCAGTGCAGTTCCCCTGCCAGTGCAGTCCCATGAAGCTGGCTGAGGGCAAGGGGAAGTGATCACAGCAGGAGGGGCACTGGGAGAACGGGGTACAAGGAGCGGCATTCTCTCCTGTGCTGTTCATTGTACAGAGAAAAAGGAACCAAGGAGACAAAGGACGAGGTGAGGGCAGCAAGTTTTCACTGCAATGAGACTCCAGAGACTCCAATGAGCCAGGGGGCTGCAGTTCACAGGCACCAGATATACACTGGGAGCAAAGGATGAGCTGTAAGGACCTGGCAGGGCTCATCCCAAGACTGCTGTGAGACATGAGGTGCCTTCACCAGCTTGCTCAAGGAAGTGTCCAAAAGCAAATCAGTAAGCGCACGATGATGTACAAAGACAGTCCTGTGACTGGGAAAAGGAGCACAAGTAAAGCAGCAGTAGGAAATTCACCTTAAAAGGGCCAAATTCCACCCAAGCAACAACCCCACAGGTGCAAGAGCAATCACCAGATGGCAGGATTTGCCAACTAAACTCAGAACTAGTCCCATACCTCCCAAAAGCAGCAAGGGAATGGAAAACACCCAGCTTGCTCACCTACCTACTGCAGTTAATAGGGAGGGACACAAGAGAGGCCAGAAAGGAATGAACTACAGATGCAGCCTGTGCTACCACTGCTGTTAACACACCTCTAGCTCAGTAACTTTTGGCTATTGATCTTCATTTTTCTCCTCCCTGAGGGTTTCTAGATCATGCTTCCATGGAAAAAGTAAAGCAGAAATATATACCATATATAACACAAATCAATTTCCAAAATATTTTTTTTTATCCTTTTCAGATGTGCAAAGAAATCAGTAGTGAAATATTTTATCTTTTTACCTCAGATTGGTTGTCAGAGATTCTAAAGAGCCTCCTAATGCAGTTTTGCAAGCCAGGTCTTTTCTGCTGTTTGCCTTCAAATTATCAAATGATAAATGATCAAATGATGAAGGGGTTGGTTGGTTGGTTGGTTTGCAATTCCCTTTGAAGTGAAAAAGCTCAGCACAAAGAATCCTATGAATAACAAATGGTGCTGTTTCCCTCTGCCATTTTAGTGTACGGATCACATGTTTTTCACATTTCCCCATGTCCTAATGGCTAAGCCTGGAAGAAACGTTGGAGAGTAAGAGTTTTCTGCACCATACCCCAAAGGGTGAGAATAAGAGCAGGAAAACATTCTTTTTGCAGTGACTCCATGATGCAGAAGTGGCAGCTACAACACACACATCAGGGTAGAGAAGACAAAGCACATTTCAAATCCAGAACGAAATCTGTGTGCAATCAATGCAGAAAGAACACACTGACAGATGCCCAAGCAGAGAGTCTCTGTAAGATAAGGAATGTGAAAAGGACATTTTTTCAAATAAACAAAACTGTGACAGCTTTTTTTTTTTTACAAGAAAGAACTGAGGAAAAGGTAGGCCTAACAGAAAAACATTGGAAAGCTGGAATCGTGTTTCACAGCAATTGACACAGGTGATAAATGAGCCCAAGAGGGAAAGACCTCAGAATGAGGGATGCAGCAGGGCTCTGTCTGCTGTGCTCTGACATTGCTGTAACAGCTCCTAGCTCTGATTAAATGATCTGCTCTGTATATGCATACATACACACCATACACACACAAGGAACAACCTATTTCCTAGCAAGCCTTGCCTGAGTTCAGGCAAAACACAGCCCCACTGTTCAGTTCAGGCCACCAACCCCAGCTTCAGCAGCCCCCAAGAGCTGCCCTCCTCTTGTCTCAGCTCTACTCTTGTTCTGACATGTCCTTCAGGGGAAAGTAGTAAAAAATATTAGTTGTGCATATAGTGCAGCTTGTTAGAATCTCATCATTCTAAACACATGAATATTCTGGAAGTTGACATGTTTCTGTCACAGAAAAAGAGAGAGAAATGTAAAGTTTAGGATTCTGCAAGGAGGTTGTGTTTTTTTTTTTTTTTGAGCAAGGTGTGTACACACATATGGGTCATTTCCAGCCCCTAAAAGGCCTCTTGGGCATTTTTTCCTCATCACTTATTGATTCCTGATACTTGATCACTGACATACTTAAGCCAGGGCTTGAAAAAGGTGTCACAGAGATCCTGACACACAAACTCCCTCAATACTACTTAGAGGAAACAGCTTGACTACCCATGCCATGCTGGGAGAGCATTTCCTGCAGGCTGGAGACGAGGAAGATGATGCAGGAAGCTTTGTAACCACCCAGCACAGAGGCAGCCAGAACTCTGCAGGGCAAGAAACCTGCTGTGTCACACTAAATCTGCTACACTGGAGAGGGCTGGCTAGAGAACATCCTCGTGTTTCACACCAGTTAGACCCAGTTCCTTCTGACCAGTGCTTGGAGGTTTCCAGTGCCAGGCTTCCTGCAACTCTGGCTGTGGCAGGAGAGAACACAGCATTTCTCATTTCTTATTAGTCTGTAAACTTTTAAAAAAATTCAATTGCAAGTCAGACAGGAGATGTTTAACATCCAGAAATTTGTGTTTTCAAACTATTCCCCAGTGCCTACAGCTACGGGCTGGTGTCCTAAATATTCAATAAATATATAAAAAAACCTCAAATGCTTAATTTCCAGAAAACATTTCTCAGCTTAACACAGTAAATTTTCATTAATTTCTTCCCCTAGGTTAATAGGAAACAAATTACATTTCAGAAAATGTTAATGGAATTTCCCTACAGTTTCTCTCTTATGTACTTACACCTGCAAATGTTTAAATATTATAAAAATATAGAAGTAGGGCAAGACAATGGACAATTTATTCTATTGTAAGCACAGTACTGTGTAGGATGGATTGAAAACATGAGAGGAAAAAAAGAAACCCCTGTCTGAAAGGTCTGGCTGCAACAGTTTGTTCCGTCCTTAAAAGAATCCTGAGAGTAATGAAAGCATCAGATGGTGTCCTGCAGTGCTAGGGAACAAATGGGTGGGGATGCAAGGTTCAGTGGAGAGGAACAAGTGGTATCAGGTACAGAAACCAGGTCAGGAAGACAAGAGAAATAAAGTTTGGGGTGATTCATCTACAGCACGATGGACAGAGAACGTCAATGGCAGCAAATCAAGAAGCCCAGCTGCCATTCACTGCCACACAGGGGTAACAGTACAGGATTTCACATCACACTTCCACAGGCTCTGCTGCTGTTCTCCCAAACATCAGGATAAACACCACTGAGCAAAGGCACCACCCCTCCAGATCAGCTCTATGTGTTGTGAGCATACTGTGATGCATTTTTAAATGTTTCTCTTCTGAGATATCCACCCACAGGGACGATTTCTAAAAAACAGTTTAAATGAAATAGTAATACAAGTATTTCCAAATGCACATTGTGCTCCTTTCTGACACTGCTCCCAAAAGGTAAAAGCTCCCCTTTTCCATTGGTGATTCCCACAGGGAGGTCAGCAGCAGAGCTGCCTCAGCCCATTTTCCCCAATCCACCTCCTAAGTGCAAAGCTGCAGATCAAATTTACACTGGTGTCAGGCTTCCAGAAGGATGCTTCCCCATGTGCATCAATGGCAGAGGATCCAGCAGCACTTCATGTGGCCTGAGGAGTCTCCTGCTAAAGGGGTATGTCCCAAGGGAACATATGGAATTCTCTTATAAATGGCACCTACTTTCCCTGGTATTCCAAGAGGCAGAATTTCCTGTAAGGATCCCTAAGGGGCAGCACAGCACCACAGAAGTGCAACCCATCTTTTACAGGGATCACACACCTTCCATTCTGAACCTTCAAGTGCCTGGCAGCTCCTAGAAAGCTGCTGCTATGGTTCCCATAGGCAAAGGTTTGCAAAGCTCCACGTGTTTCCACACTCAGAGAGGGAAGAGTTTATAAATTCAGTGTCAGCCCAGGCTTTTACAGTAAGTCACAATCAGTTTTTCCAACTGAGCCTCTGTAGGTCAGGGCAAACCTCCTATAGTTGTACAAACAGAAGTGAGAGACGTGGTCAATAAAGCAGAATGAAAAATTACATGGTCCAAAGGTTCTCCTGAGTTCAAGGGGTGGGATCAGCAGCATCAAGTCCAGCTGGCATCAAGTTAGAAGGGCACTCCCAGGCTTAGTTCTGGGGCTGAGGTTGTTCTATCTTTTAGAAAAGATAATCATATGATTAATGTCTTATCTGGAAAAACAGTACTAAGACTAAACTAGAACATTTCTGTACGTTTTCTGCTAACTGAAATGAGAATTCTGAGAATACAATTCTCCCTTCATTGCAAACCAGAAGCCTCTTCACTGGTTTTAGAAGTATTCTGATGCCAGTACTCATAAAAGGAAGGCTCCATCAATTAAAAAACTGTTACCTTCCAGAAACCCAAAGCTTCTAATAACTTTCTCAGGGTGTACAGTATGATGATGACTCCAGTGTTTCCTTGATGGCCAAACTGCAGTCTCCCTTAGGAAACAATTGAGACCATTTCCTCAAACTCACTTAGAGCACCATAGAGGACAGGACATGGTTATCACAGCTCTTCACTTTCCCTGCCATCCCATGTCCTCCCATGTTGGTGTACTGTTAATGACTCGGGCAAAGCAACTGCAGCCATTCCCTGCATAAAAATGGCATTTCTAGCTCACTTAGAAACCACCTCATTGCTCTAAAACAAAGGTTTCATCTTGGCTTGAAAGGTGGTTTCTCTTAAAGTAGAAAAAGGTGCAAAACTGCTCAGGGTTGTTGGTGCATCTGTTCACTAATGTTTGCACACACAGCCACATTCTTTGCTTTCAAAACCAGGACTGGTCCTATATACAGCAACAAAACCAAACCAGACTCAGAAAGCAGAATTCTCCCTGGAGATTTATTTCCAGTTCTGATATTCTGGTTCCCCCTACAAGCACCCACATTTCAATAGTGAATGTAATGCAGGCAGAACACATTTTACATTCAAAGAGATGGGCCTGGAACCTGTTTCCATTTCAAAGAAAAAAGGCACAAGTAAATTGATTGTCACACACAAAATCATTTTTACTGATGTAGAAAACAAAACTACTTTAATTTGTATTTCCTTTTTGTATGATCTGTAAAGACAATCCATAGAAGAGAAAGTTATTTTAAGAGAGAATGAATTAGCACAGTTTACAAAAGCCAATTAAACTATTGAAAAAACAATCAGCATGCCACACTTTAAAGAAACTGTGTCAGTTCACTATGAGAAACCTACTGGCTTATTTATGGTTAAATTCCCTTTCCTTTATTTTGAGGTATTTTCTCTCTTTGATAATACTGAAATATAAATGACATGAGGTTTTTTCCTGATCTAAAATAGTGCAACTCAAGTAGGACACTGCACTTTTGTATGGCAGAAAAGAAAAACACGTATTCAGGAACTTCACACCTACAAATGTTAACACTTCTTATGCCAGCTTCTTCACATAAAATTATGGATTACAAATGCTACAGTCTGTTTCATTAATATTAAAGTTCAGCTAAATTCATCAGACTTTCTGTGGTATCTCAAAATGGTAAATAAAAATTATATTCTGTGGTGAATATGGAAATAACTTGCAAGATATAATTATACAGGGCAAATTGCAGGAAAAGAAGGGATGGAGTATGGAAACATACCATACCATGGGCAGGGATGCCACTCAGCAATTAGGGTTAAAAAGACTTTGTGCTGCTTTCAACCATCACCCTTACAATGGCGTGGCTGAGCCTTGACTAAATCTAAATAAAAATCTTTGGACATAATTTTGTGAGTCTTCTCAAATGACACTAAAGAAACACAGGGTGTGAAAATGAGCCCCAGTCCCCACTGACTACACTGCAACCAGAATTTCCATCCAACTGCATCTGGTTAAGGCCTGGGTAGTTCAGATTTTTAAAACTTTGAATTAAAACCTAATCCTTTAAGAACCTGATCCATACAGGTGATGATTTTGTTCTTACAAATATTTATTAGCACAAATCTTCCTGCTCACACAGATAATCCCCTCAGGTTCAAACCCACAAACAAACATGCTGTACTAAGGGAAAAAGAGGGGGAAAGTTTGCCAAAAGGAGGAACAGAAATGGTCACAAATACTGACAGAGGCAATGGGAACAGAGCAGAGCTTACAGAAAACAAAGCAGCAGAGCATTGGATTGCTGGAGGGAAGGGATGAAAGCCTGGAATCCCTGAAGAACAGGTGTCACAGCCCCAAGAGTGGAGAAAAGGGCACTTCTGACAGCAGTGAGCTCCTGAGACAATAAACTGGGAGGGTGTGAATGGGATGAAAGGAAACCAGGAAGGTGGTAGTTTAAATCAGGGCAAGTCTGAGTACTGGCGACCCCTAAACACTGAAAACCATCAGCAAACTTTTGTCAATAAAGAGGAAAGAGAACAGAGTAGAAGAACAGAACATGAAACACAAGATACCAAGGCTGGAAGTAATAGTGGAAGAGTAATGTAAGATTAACTAAAAAAAAGCCAAAACCAAGCTTATATTTAATATAAAACCATGATCATTTTCTGATAACTACAGGTTCTTCATCTGAGTCTGTGAAAGCTAAACCAATTCACATCAGAATGCCAGTACCACAAGGAGCAATCTTGAAACGGTATGACCAACACCATACACTGTCATTTCCACCTCTAATTTCTCCGTTTCCCAACACAGTTATTAAACCCCTGAAACATTACTTAGGCTCTGGCCATGTGTATGACAAAGCACAAAACAGACATGAATCCTGTCCTGAAGTCCTGCATTTCCACCAGGCAGGTATCAAACAGACACACATAGAAGAATGTAGGTGTTTTAAGTTAATTATGTCCTATGGATGATATTTCAGAAGGAATCTCAGTAACAAAACCACAAAATAAATAAATTAAAAGGGATGGACCCAGTAAGAATCAGAATATTTGGCTACCAAGAGAAATGCAAGGTTATGTGTTACAGTTTAACACACTTCAAGGAAAACATGAAAATTGCCAAAATATAGCTACAGTATAGGGTATCTATATTTAAATCCTTGTCTAATATAGATTGAGGACAACAAGAAGATTAAGACTTTCCAGTCAATGTTTAAGTGTTTCAGTCAATCAGGTTAAAACTGGAGTCTTGTTTTTCTCCCCTGTGACTCTTAAGCATCTTGTTAGATGCCATTATCAGCTAGTTAATAGTGGCAGTTTAAGTGGACGACAGAATTAATTCATCTGTAGCTGGGTAGAATGAAAAATGTCAGCTATTTCCTTATAAAATGCTCAAGCAGTGTCACACACAAGTATGAGCCCTCTGGATGATGAGATGTTCCAATCCTGACCCATCTCTGGATGGCTGGATCAATTCTACATCTCTGCCCTGACAGCAGCACAACACACCTGAGACAACTCAGTGCCTGGGGATATACAAGATTAGCAGCCACTGAACCCATTGCTGTGTAATGAAATGGGTTGGTCATTGTGTTGTGTGTTCAGCCTCATCAAACTGAGTCCTCTCCTCTTCCACATCATTCCTGGTATTCCCAGTCAAGCATCTCCCAGTGAGTGCCATATGAACATATATAAACCATCTAAATATGTTTTTATTTTGAGGAGTATGGCAGAAATTAAAAAAAATTCTGTTCAAACCTGTCTTCTAGAAGTGCCAAGGCCAAGAGAGATGAAGCTACATTACAGCCAAGGTACCTTGCTGTGGTGGGCATGGACTTCATAAGTAGAAAAGGGTGATAATGAAGAACGAGTGGGATGGGGAGGAGAAATGGGAACTGGTTGATAAAAAGCACAAAGTATGAGCTGCTCATGTTCCCTGTGACACCCAAGGTTAATTAAAACAGGGGCACAGAGTTAGTACTGAGACATGCAGCTTCCAAACTGTGAGCTGCAGCTCGATTTCACAGAGTTTGATTTCACAGCATAGTCTGAGTTGGAAGGGACCCACAAGGATCATCAAGGGATGAACCCATGGTCCATCCAGGGATTGCAGCCACAACCCTGCTGTTATTAGCATCAGGCTCCAACCAACTGAGCCAATCTCAGTTTCTCCACCTGGAAAACAGTCATCAGAGCTGTCTCTAGTTTTTTAAAGTTTCATGAGCTCCATGCTGGAGGCTAAGAAAGTTCAGTGAGATCTGGGTCTCAACCAAGTTGAAAAATATATACATGCATATTAAATCCTACAGTGGTTGTACCTCCTCCTTCAGAGTGCAAAGTTATTGTTGAAATCTTGTTATTCCAAATTGACTTTGCAAGCACAAAATTTGACAATTCTTCCTCGTATATCCACGGGGCACAAGAGATAATCTCAAAGCAAAACCTTTGAAGGAGGTTTATTAAGACTTTACATATTCCAACTGCTAATGAGCTAATGAGAAAAAAAAATTACTTAAAAATATTTTTTCCTATAGCAGAAATTAGTGCTAAAAATGCCCAAAGGAACAACATCAAATTCATCACACAACAACAGCTACACGCACTGGGATGAACAGGGCTTGGAGGCTCAAGTGTTTATAGGGCTGCGTGTCGATTGAGGAAGGGCTTCCAAATGCAATCTCCTTCCCACAACACAGGCAGAGTTATAGCTTTGCTTAGAGCCAAACTGTCATAAAATAGTTCATCCTAACACACAAGCATTTGGCGACAGAATTACGGCTTGTTCCAGAGCACGGCGTAACAAGAGAGCATCAACTTCTCACCGGGAGACTGCTGAATCAATCTTACATTTTACACCTGAGCTGTCTGGGTTTAATTAGAGCCTTGCAGTACCTCAGCGTTGCTGCTAATAGCAATATCACCAGCAAACACATATTGATATTACAGGGCCTGGAAAAATCCCACTATTTCTAACTCATCCTGATCCAGGACATACACACGTGATTTAATCAGCATGGAAGAGACAATTTTCACTGAGAGGCAGCAATCAGTTACTGCTCACTCAGACACAGAATGTCACAGGCCAAATTTGTTCCCAACTTTTTATTCTTCCCTGAAGAGCTGGAAGAGATTTGTGCTTTTCAAAGAAATGAGCATCAATCCTTTATAAAATAATTACAAACAACTCCTGATAGGATAATTACCATCTCAGTTATCTCCTCGGTGCTTTCAGCAAGACTTACTTTCTGAAGTGCACATTCTAAAGGTGACTATTGTTGAGGGGTGACATTTCTGAAGGGCCCATCCTCAAATACCTTCAACAGTTTAATTTGCAAAATCACGGCTTTGAAATCCTCTCCCAGCTGTCACTACCTCAAACCTGATATTAATCACCAGCTTTAGAAAGAAAACATGTCATCAATCTAAATAAAGCAGCTTTTTGTAAATAATTAATAAGGAAATTAATAGCAGAGTGTCAACAGTAACAGAGAACTTCCTGATTTATTTTCCTTCAAACCCATCCACCTTTGAAGCAAAGCCTAAGTAGCAATGCCATGCTATTAGCTTAATAATAATTTGTTAATATTTGTACTAAGCCTCAGAATCTGCCACTGTAAACATGGCTTTGCCTAAATCTGCAACAAGTTCATAATCTCCTCTTGATAAACCTAACTCCAGAGTTCTTATTAGGACTCTATAACATGTTTCTTTTACTCATGATTACTGTGCCTACTCAAAAAAATCCAGGTCCAATCTCACCTTTCTCCATATATTTTTTCTGTAAATAGTTAATGTAAAGGAACCCTTTAAAACCAGTATCATTTACTGATAATTTTCAACATGGCCTGATTAACTTTACCACACCTGACACCATTCATCTGTCAATAACAAAATATTAACTAGGGTGGAAGCTGGGTAATTAAAAGGAAAGGGAACACACCTGCTTTAACACCCAAACATTGCTGGCTGCACATTAGAATTTCAATGTACTCATCACTCCAAGTCTGTAAGGTCAATTTTATATAAGAGAGGCTTCAAGTTCCTTTGCCACTCATGACAAACAAAATTAAATACTCACATCAAACAGAGTTTCTCTAGGTTTATGGTCAAAGCAGATCAATGACATCCCTGTTTTTTTAGACAAGTTCTTCCCCTGAATAACTACTAATTTTTGAATATTAAAAATGAGGTTTTCTCGGGGTTTGTGTTTTGCTGATATAAGAGAACCAAAACCAGAAGTCTCAATCATACACCTAGATACCATTCTGCCTTTTTTATACAAAAAATACTACTGTAAAAATGGTCCCACTGCTGCTGGCTTCGGGCTGAGCCACAGAAAAGTCCTTTTTGTCTGGATAATCTGCTTTTTGTCTGGTTCCACAGAGAGGAACAGCACGAGGAAGTCTCATGTCAAGCAGGAATGATGACAGAACAGAAAGAAAAATCTTTTGGTTTTAAGGAAAAACCTGGGGAGATGGTGGAAGAAAGTTCCTTGCGCTTTACACAGGTGTAAAGAAAAATACTTTTTTTTGGTGGAAACTGAACATGGTCTATTCCTGTTGCCAGCTCATTCCAGCCAACATTTACAACAGCATCAGACTGCAGGAAGCAAGCACTCATAGAAATGAAAATTAAGATGAGTGGGATCCAGTAAAGGGCTAAAGACAAAGTTGTGCAATAACATTACTGTTCTTTAGCACAAAATCCTCACTATTTCACCAGATTCAAAGCATGCACTCCTGCAGGAAACAGATACATAAACAGTGAGACAATACGCAAATATTCTGAATTAATGTTCTGCTCAGCTCTCACTCTTACTTGGGAGAGTTGAGATGCTGGGTTTTTAAATGATGCCAAACAAAAAAAGTCACAGGTAAAAATCATTCCACTCATATTTCAATACACCAGGAGAAAATTAGGCTTTTTGCTCTTTAGAGAACATTCTAGATTTCTCAGGATAATGGCTGACAAATTTTAGTTAGACAAATTGCAGTAAACTTTCAGGATTTGCACAGCAATTTGCAATTTGCACAGCAAAAAAAAAAAAAAACCAAACAAACAACAAACCAAACCAACAATCTAAATTTTGTTCCTTTAGGTTTTAAATAATAATAATTACAATGATTTATTACTGAATATAAATATTGTACCTCTTGTGCTGCAACATATATTTAAACTAATACGAAACCTACCTTCACCTTTCACTTCTTCTGCCCTTCTCATTTAAAAAGCAAAGATAGTGTTGGAAATTCATCCTAATAATGGCATGTTAATTATCATATCAAGAATCCTATTTTGGCCCCAGTATCACCAATTTAGTGCAGATCACAAATTAACACTCCCAGATTGCAATTTCTCATCTACCAGCCTGCTCTTGTGTGTATCTAATTTTTAATCAAGACCAAATTCCACCGTGTAACTTTTGCCACAAAGGAATATAGAAACTGAAGAAAATGGAAACAATTGACTGTCACTTAGCAGCCAACAGTTCACCAACTCAACAGTCTGGTTTGCAAATGAGCATAAAACAGCACATAAAAATCAGAGTAAGCTTTTGGGTGAGAGACATTTGTTTTCATCCTTTCTGATTCAAATTAAGGGAATCATGGAATGGTTTGGGTTGGAAGGGACCTTAAAGCTCATCCCATTCCACCCCCTGCCATGGGCAGGGACACCTTCCACTAGCCCAGCTTGCTCCAAGACCCATCCAACCTGGCCTGGGACACTTCCAGGGATCCAGGGACAGCCATAGCTTCTCTGGACACCCTGTGACAAGGCCTCACCACCCTCACAGACAGGAATTCCTTCCCTATATCCCATCTAACCCTGCCCTCTGGCAGTGGGAAGCCATTGCCCTAGTACAGTCACTCCATCCCTTGTCCCAAGCCCCTCTTCAGCTCTCCTGGAGCCCCTTTAGCCACTGGAAAGACTCTAAGGTCTCCCTGGAGGTAAACACCCCCAGCTGTCCCCAGCTTGGCTCCAGCCAACTGATAAATTCTACATTCTCCTGATGTTGGACCCCAGGGCTGAAGGCAGCTCTGTGGGTGGGATCTCACCTGAGCAGGGCAGAGGGACAGAATTCCCCCCTCCCCTGCTGCCCACACTGTGGGATCAGCCCAGGACATGTTTGGTTTCTGGGGTGTGAGTGCACGAGGCTGGGTCATGTCCTTTCACCCAGCACACCCCCAAGTCCTTCTCAGATACAAACATTGTTTATGGGACAGGTCAAAATCAGTCCCCAGTCAAATCAACTAATAATTTGCTTATATTCTATAAGTGATAGTTAAAACTATTACTAGTATATGGTAGTAATACTGTTATAAGATTTCTTCAGAATTGCTAGTTGCAAGCAATAACAAAATTATTCCAGGACGAGCAACTCCATTCGTGGGGTAAGTCCTTGGCTTGTGTACAGACAAAAGTTGGATCTCCTTGATTGAATTATAAAAACACCAGTACCACTCTGCAGCTCTGAGAGGTGTTTTTCCTGCTTTCCTGCTGCTGAGGGAATGCTCCATCAGATGCTCTGAGGCATACAAATTGCTACACGCTGCAGCAAATGGACCTTGTTCAAAAGCTGCCACTGAAAGAAACACTCCAGAGCAGAATGGAAAAATTTAGCTTTGATCAAAGCCTTTAACAGACATCATCTTTAATGTGGTCACTCAGGTGAGCAGAGCTTTCCGTGGTGCTCATCCTAGGATTTATATGTGCATACTCTGCACACACCTGTGACCCTTGGGTATTTGACACTTCTCTTTCTCCCCTTGCAATTTCAGTCTTAAGTTCCTAATCCTCCCTCTTTTTTTTTTTTTTAAGAACACACAAACTGCTTCTCAATTATGTTTTTCCCTTTATTGGAGGTGTATGACTCTTCTATTATTTGTAAGGGTATTATTATTATTATGATTCTTTCTCTCCAGAGAGGATCACAGACATTACCTAGTGCAGATCTCTCCCCAGTGTACAGCCTATTACAGTACTAAGAGTGTCAACGGAAATATTTGACCTCTTCTCACGCTGAGAGCAGCAGTCTTCTGTTTTGTCCTGTTTTACTTGAAAAAGAAAACATTACTGCTTAAAAGTCCAGCTCCTTCTTGCTTAATGTAATGGGTCTCAGTTCCTACCAACTCTGTTGGATCCCATCACACCAAGGAACACTCCTGGGCATAGACACCTTTTACACATGTTTTTTTCTCCTTTTCTACCTCTGTTTAGCATTGTGCCTTTTTCATTAAGGTTCAGAGGTTCATCATTTCTATTCTGACTTTTTAGGGGAACAATGTGAACATAAACAACACATATTCTTAATGACACCAAAAGTAATCTAAAACCCTCAGTGAAAAATCTTTCTAGCCAGGACTAGAGGAAGCCTGTTTTGTGCTGACCTTCACTGATAGCCTTTTGAAATCTCAAAATGGTTGCAGCTGCCATGGTTTCTTTTATGGGTCAACAACCTTGTCTGATTAAGTGTTAAAAGAACTCTTCTCATTACTGCTGGACGGCAGTATTTCTCCAAGGGTTGTTAATTTAAATGAACATTCGAGTTTCTGTCTTTTAAAGGCTGTTATTTGCTACAACCATTCTCTGAACTTAGAACAGAAGATCCCTTTAACTCCTTTAATCTCCTTGTTAGCCATACCCATCTGTCCTTGCAAGCATCTCACAGGGCAGCAAGGTACACAGCTGGCAACTGGAAACCAACGTGTAATCATTTGCTTCAAAGTCACATTTTAGCATCCTCAGCTTGAGAGGAAACAGCTTTTCACCCTTGACTTTTGAAACTTACTTTAATTTTGACAACACTGGACACTGTGATTATATTAAAAGCATTTAAAAACTTGAAATTAATTTTCAGGTATGTATTAACAGGGGTGCTAGCCCAAAGAGAATCCCCAATTAGAAGTGACTTTCTGAAGGGAACACACAGCCATGGGTGGACAACATGAAGCAGGAACACATTACACAGGCAAACGCTAAACAGCAGTTTCCCTGGTATTCATCTTACTGCAAACAAGAAAAAAAGGAAGTGTCCTGGCACAACACCCACTACTTAATTTAGCAACACCAGATTCATTCCTACTGAGCCACAAAACTTGCTAATATAGACACAGACACCGAAACGGAGTTAAATCCACTGGCTTTGCTTGCCTGCAGTTCAGAGTATCCTCATCTGCACTACAACTTATCTTTGCAGAATAAAAAATGGCATGTCTCATCAGGCCACATCAGTCATGAGGAGTGAGCAAGCTCCACACTGGTAAAAAGAAAGCAGAAACAACAGAGCAGCACAGAACCCCTTTGCACTTGTGACACTCAGTGCTCAAGCCATGGAGGGCCAGGTGTTTATAAGGCAGCAGAGAAGTTAAACACCAAGGAAAGAGACTTTTTTTCCCAATAAGTCTGTGATTGAGGAGGCTGAACTGAGTGAAGGCCTCAGTGCACAATCCAGGCAATGAGAGCAGCTGATGCAGTTGGACCCCCAGAGTGCCAGCCCGGACCAGAGCACTGGGAGCCACTGTGGGTGGCCAGGGCTGGCAAAGGACCTGGCACAGCCCGAGGAGACTCAGGATGCTGCTCTCCTCTGAGAGGGCAAACACAGGCAGCCAAGTGTGAGCAAACAGGAGTAATGGGCAGGCACCTACAGCACACACAGCACAAGTCCAAGCACCACGTGCTTGAGTTTGTACTGGTGGCATGTTTGGCTCTAAGAACCTGCTCCCTAAGGATTTTTATACTAAAACAATGAGCTTGTGATCTTTTGTCTTGATGTTTTCTCAATAAACTCCTAACTAGGTGAAGCACTCTACTGATTACACTGTTCCAACAGAGCAGCAACTTCCCTGCAAACTGATGAATCCCCAAAATGAGTGAAGTTTGCCTCCACCTCTCCACTGCCACACAAGAATCAAGCTGTCAAACAAAGACCAAACCTCCTGAAGAGGTGCAAGTTCCAAGTCAGTCAGGCAGCCAGTTGTATTTTGGCTTAGCACAAGCCAGCACAAACTCTGTGATGGTTTACAAACAACACACAACTATATGAACATGTATGGAAGAACTATTTAGCATGATGCTTTTCTAGCATTCTAACTTCTCTTCCAACCTTGGAGTGAAAGTGATAGTAAAACTAAAGTATCTTCAATGCTCCTTTTCCTTCCTCAGGATTACTCAAAAGGCTGTTGAATACATTGTACGAATTCTAGAGAATTTAATTTAACTGAACAATAAATAAAGCAAGATCTGAAGTAAAAAATAGGCACAGACATGCAAAATAAGAAGTAGTAATATACACAGCTGAAGAAATTACAATGGAAAGTACTATGGACTTGCTAGTGGGACCCTTGGCTTGCACTACAACATCCCAAAATTGACGGTGCAGACATTGAAAGATCTGAATGATGATGGTGCTACTTCAAACCCACTACAGAGAAATAATTCTGAAAGCAGAAATGCAGATTGCACTTGTGCTTGGAAAAACTTACTGAAGCCAAACACTTGTGGACCTTGAAAAAGATTCTCCCTTCACTAAGACACACTGAAATATTCAGAACTGCACAAATTAAATTACAAAATTAATTGAAGTACAAATGCAAATGAAGGAATCATATGCTGATACAGTTACCAGCAATTTGCCAAGCTTCAGCTGTGAGCTGTATACACAGAGGAAAGATGTTCTTTGCCTTGTTTTTCTGCTGATGCCCTTACTGAGATTTGTCTTTATATACACATTGTTAAATTTGATCAGTTGCTAAGTAATAAAATAAATTGCATCTTTCTTTTTTCTTCTTAGCATCACAGAAAGGTTTTAGAAACACACCCTGTAACAGCACTGCTGTGGCCAGCAGGACCAGTGGCCTGTGCTGGGCACTGCTGAGGCTCCTCCCCTCGTGTATCCAGTTCTGGGCCCCTGCATTCCCAAAGGACATCGAGGGGCTGGAGCATGTCCAGGGAAGGATCTGTGGAAAGGGCTGGAGCATCAGGAGCAGCTGAAAGGGCTCAGAAAAGGAGGCTCAGAGGGGACATTCTCACTCTCTACAGCTCCCTGACAGGAGGGTGCAGCTAGGTGGGGGTCACCTGAAGCAACGGGAAGAGAGGAAACGGCCTCTTTCCTACATTAAGGAAAATTTCTTCACTGAAAAGTTCCAAGCACGGGGTGGAATCACCATCCCTGGAAGTACTTAAAAGATAAGCAGATGTGCAGCTCCCCTGTCCCATGCCATTCCATCACACATTATTTTCAACAGCCTAAACTGCAAATTCACAGCTGAGCAACTTTGTACATCCAGAAAGATGATGGAAATGCATCGAGCCAGGCAAGGAATTAGTTTGTAGCTTCAAGTGTCTCTGAACATTGGAATTCCTGACTCCATAAAAGTGAAAGTTGGTGTATATTCATCATACAAGTTACCTGGAAACTGTCACTGATCACTTCAGGAGCTTGTTCTACCTGCCCAAGCCAGCAGTGAAACACTGACTGATGGGTCAGTGAATGCTTTTTATTGACTACTACTATTGTACATTCTTCCCGTGACCCTGAGCTCTTCAGTAACTCTATGGAATATAAAATAGTGTATTTTGTCACTATTTCAATTGATTAAAAGCATGTCTTCCCACTAAAAAATCAAACCAAACCAAAAACAAAACAAAACAAAACAACCCAAATCCCAAAATCTAAAACAGAGAGCTAGAAGGATATTTAGGATAACAAAGCAGAAATCTAAAGATAGGATATTCACAAAAAAAAAAAACAATAAAAAATTCTTACTCCACTGGTTTTTGAACTTTCCATTTCAGGATCCAAAATCAATAGGCCAATAAACACAAAATCTATGAGACTGAAGTCATCATTCTATGGCCCAAGCATAGATTTTATTTTGTAATTTCACAGATGTTTTGCAATTTGCTGAAAGGTTCATGTTCTTATCATGGAAGAAGTAAATTCATCCTGGTAGCTGAATTTCCATCACAGTATCTGGATGAAATACTATTAAATCTGAGCTGAGGAGAAAGATAATGATTATTTGTAAGACACTAGACCAGTGATCACCTTCACTAAGCAAAGCAGATAGGTCAGAAATATGTCCTGAAATATGGGGGGGAAGAAGCAGATCTTATATTCAATCTGCAATTCACCTTTAGCACAGGAATCATCACTCTGAGATAAGGCACTGGACCTGTTTTGATGCTGTGGAGCTTCCAGTATCCAAGTGCAATTACTAATGCCCTTTATGGCTGTCCCTCACTGGACCAGTGGAGCTCAGCAGTAGCAAACAGGCTGTGACCCACGTAGTGCATTCCATGATTCCTTGTTTTCCAAGGGGCCTGCACAACTCCTGCTGTCCTTGCAGAGTTTTAGGATTTCAAAGAGCTATTGATGACCACAGAAGCACCTGCAAGAGCAGCATGATTTAGATGGAGAACACTGGGTGGTGAGAGGGGTAAAAGAGTCCCTGATGATGTATCTGGAGTGGCCTCCATTGATGAGCTTTTGCAAGACTAATTATCCCCTCACTGGTATTCCCTGTTGAAAATTTTCTTGGTTTGGTTTCCCCAGTTTCTTTAGGAAATGTAATCTCCTTCCTCTCCCAGACTACAGAGATAATACTTCTCACAGAATCACGGAATGGGTCAAGTTGGACAGGACCACAAAGGGTCATCTGGTCCCACCTCCCTGCTCCAGCAGGGTCATCCCAGAGCACACAGCACAGGGTTGTGTCCGGAGGGCTCTGGAATATCCCCAGTGAGGGAGACTCCACAGCCTCTCTGGACACTCTGGTCACTGCACAGGGAAAAAGTTCTGCCTCCTGTGCAGGTGGAATTCCTGGGCATCAGTTCTCATATGACATTTTCCACACAGGCACCGACAACTGCAGTGCTGAGAAAGCTGCTTCTCTCCCAAGTGGATGGGCTTCTGAAGGAAAAGGATCAAAAGTTTCTATAATGGCCCCTGCAGATAAAGATTCACTGGGATAAATTATGCTACTTCATAGCAGAGAGTACAAGTCTGGAGAAAGGAAAACTAACCAAAATGCCCAGAGAGTCTAGGAATATCATTTAACTAAGATACCTCAATTTACTGTACAAGCATCACTGGAAAGATTTAAGAACATCTTACAGTAAACCAACAGAAACCCAGACATTTTGAACATTAAACTGTCTGCAACATTCACTCTGTGATCTTGACATTACGATTAAGAAGGAAAATACTTAAATTTTTGTTTAGCACTTCTGAGGGTGAGAACACAAACACCACAAAAAGAAGATCCAGTGAAAATTCAATTTCCATACCCAATTTGCTGCAGCAAGATCACCAAAGTCCAACATTTCCATTAAAAACTGAAAACTATTCCTGCATAACCAAAGACAAAACCTTCATATTTGGAATCAGCTGGGACATCTGCAAGGTTTTGAAGCAGGACATCACACAGTCAAGAGCCACAATTTGCATTTACCAGAAAAAAAAGGCATCTTTCCCTTACTTTGATGTGCTAAGTGAGAACTTAACAAGACAGTCACTTCAAAGATACCTTATTTCACTAAATAACCTTAAATTATGCTCTCCACTGGACAAGGATTCCTCATCCCAGCAGTCTCAAGTTATTGGGTGGCACAACTTGAAAGCCATCTGTGCTCAGAAAAATCACAGAGCCCTTTGTGTGAGGAAAAAACCCAGCTAAGAAGAACATGTTGCCCCTGGAATATGTCCTGTAATACATGTTTTTCCTCTATTTAATGCACTCTTTTGGATCTGTAGTTTCTGTAGAGAATAAACCACTTTTTCTTTGACTGCTCTTACAGTTTATTTCCTGGTTATTAAAAAGTGGTGGATGTGGCACATGAAGTCAAGGGTTGGTGGGGCCTTGGTAGTGCTGTGGTGAGGGTTGGAGAGATGATCTTTAAAGCCTTCTCCAACCTAAATGATTGGATGATTCTATTTAAAACTTACAAGATACAGCCAATTTACCCTTACAGTAGAGCACAGAAACCACGTGCTACATGTTTTACACCATTTTTTTTTTCTCCTGTGGTCAGGGAAGCCAAGGGAACCCATGGCCCAGTTCTAAGGAATCACAAGAAAAGTCTAAAAATTACAGTTTGGGGAAAGGGAAAGCAGTATTATATAAGTAGACCCTAAGGCACAAACACTAAGAAGTCACATAAATCTCATTTTTTAATTTGTAAAGAACACAAAATATTAAAAGCAGACTCTGAAAGGTCTTTTTAAAAAAAAAAACAAAAAAACAAAACAGCCCAAATGACATGTTTGGTGTAGTGAGTTCTGTTACACACTACACCCATAATTCAAATATCTCAGAAGTAAACTTTTTGACTATTCACCTAAAAAGCTATTTTTCACCCAAATGGAAGTTCTGAAGTTGTTCATTCAGACTGAAATGTAGGTTTTCAGATGGAATTTTTTTTGAGAAAACAGTAAGTGTATTTTAGTTAGAATCACAGAATCATTAAGATTGGAAAAGCCTTTTAATATCATCAAGCTTAACCAGCAACCCAGCACCACCACGTTCATCACTTGTGTCCCCAAGTGCCACATCCATGTGTTTTTGATCCCTTCCAAGTACAGCAAGCCCACCACAGCCCTGAGCAACCCCTTCCAACACTTTATAAACCTTTCCATGAAAATTCTTTTCCCTAATATCTGATCTAAATCTAAATTAGCTTACAGGTCATCTAATAATTATTTACAAAAGTAATAGAATAAAAACGTTTTAAGCAAGTCTTAAAATAACTGAACTTTGATTAAAAAAGGCTATATTATTAATTTTTGCTTTAGCCTTTACTCACATGAGTAAGTAAATGCAAGAACAGGAAATAATTTGTTCTTATAAAACAAAAGTGGAATTGTTCTCATCTTTTCAGGATTCTTTTACATTCCAGACTTCCTTAAAAACATAACCCAAGAGACTAAGCCTGATCTTTACAGCAATACATTTTTCCTAGAAGTAATTTCTATATTCTTAGATACTGTAATGGGAAAGGTAAAAATGTTCTCTGTGACTTTGTTTTAAAACCTCCCATTTTTCATGCAGCACATATTTCTTTTATTCCAAAAAGTCAGGAAAACTTGTAACAAAGTTTGTAAGAAAACCAGCTGTAAAAATAAAACAAATTTCACCTGTTCTGCAATGGGCTATTTTTCATTTTCAGCACTATGTACTAATGTAAGTCTACATGCTGTAATTTAACTAGCAACAAGTTTTACATCTATCTGACAGATGAATTGGTCTCTGTGGAAAAGGGAAACAAAGAGGAGGCAGCTAATAGGATGTATTCAAGCTTTCTGCTTCTCTCTCCTGTCTTTTCAAACTTCATCTCTGTGTTGAAAGGGCCTCTGGACTTGTAAAAAAACCCTAGCTAACTCTTTATATCTTCTGGCTCATTAATTGTGTCCATTCAAAAGCCATGTTTAAATTAGTCAAGTTCTTAATCAAATGCTCTGGTTTTTTAAAATCTAGTAGGATAACCAGGATAACAGGTTCTTCTCCTCAGGTAATCTCATTTTGCTCTGTTCTGACAGTAACAAATCAAGTACAAACCTGATAAAAGGGAATGGACAAGGGAACTTTCTGATCATAGATTAGTTTCTTTGTTCATTTGTATAAAACAGACAACAGAAGCTGCTTCATTGACTCTTACAGGCAAGCTCAGATTTAGTGCTACAGGTTGTTTTCTGCTGGTAGCTACATAACCAAAAAAAAAAAACATTCAGACTGCCAGGAAAAAGAACCTCACCACAGGGTCACCATAAACTGCAAGCCTAAAAGTGAAAACCTGTATAAATTCACAGTCTTGGGATTAGCTACCAGGAAAAAAGGTTAAATATTTACCACCTCCAGCCAATAGTCTTTAAATAGCAACATTTTCCCCAGAATTGCTAAAGGTAAGGAGTTTTTAATATGAAAAATTACAGAAATAACAATTTTCAATATTCTCAGAAGATTGTTTTTCTGGTTTTGTCTCTCAATTCAATCAACCCAACAAGTCTTTGGGATGTATTACAACTTTCAGGGATACTATGTCATACACTGGAATAGCACACACCAGCCACAGCCAGATTAAATTCCCAGCCCACCTCTGGAATGATGATGATCTCCATAGTTGTTCATCACCAGATACATTTTCATGGCCTCAGTTCATTCAGGAGTTGTAACATTTACTTTTATTTTACTTCCAAAGAAACAGACTGTATTACTTACACATACAAGAGGAGGAAAACTATGTCTAAAATATGACAATTCCAGAAATTAAAACAAAAAGCTATTTTCAGTGTAATAGCAATAGATGCTCTGAAATCATGTTCACAAAAGTTAAGTAGAAGTCTTAGCCAGCTAAAGACGAGACAAAATACAACCTTAATTCCTTTAACTGAGTAGTGCAGGAAAACAAACTATAAACACAAATATAAGAGCTGTTGTGAATTGTCACAGCTCCATTAATTTTCACTTTCCACCTGGAAATGTTCTTACTCTGACGCTTAGATATGAATATCTGCTTGTCTCTCTTCTACTGAATTTAAAGTAGCTCTGCTGCTAGTTCAGGCATTAAAGTTAATGTAAATTTACTTATTCTCACTTGATCTGTGAAAAATGGCTATGCTTCCATACTACAAGGCCAATCTGTTTTGGACTCCTTTGCTTTTTAAAAAAATGTAACTATAATGCAACACTTTGAAAATTCCTGAGCTCTCCTTTCTTCTTACAAATAAAAGAGGCACCAGCTGAATTAAACATTCTGCTGGAAAACCCTGATGTCTGTTACAACACAGGGAATATACAGCTTTCAATCAGTGGCTTATAGAGATAATTAAGCAAAAGTGGTGAACCTTCAACCTTCAAGTTCATCATTAAGAAAGCCTCAGATTACTTACTAAGGTAGATTGTGTCAAAGAAAGTAAGATGATCAACATTAATTTGATTATTAAGACCTTGTTATTTAGAAGAAATGTGAAGCAGCCACACAGCCTGTAACAGACTGATGAAAAATATAACAAGCTGAGTGTTACTGCTTTAGAGAAAACCTGTTAGAATGAAAAATGATCCCACCACTCTACTCTCACAGTGGAAAATAAAATACATCTTCACCTCTTCACAGTGCCTGCAGTATGCAAAAGAAAACATGCCACCCATGCAGTGTCCAAAGAATAAAAAAATCATTTATAAAAATTAAAACTCATTACTGATCATAATCAAGTATATTCTTTAAATGAAGTCAATAAAATCCTACTGCCCGTAATGCCTGAATGTATTGGCAAACCAGTGCCACTGCTCTGCTCAAAGAGCCCCATAACCTCTATCCTGTTTGTGATTGCTGCCAGGAGGGGGTGTCCAGGGGAGAATGGGAACTGCTACCCGCCAGCTGTCAGGCACTGGCAGCTCAGAGACTTCCTGAGCTGAATACACATCCTGGGGGTTTCAGAAACCCCTGCTCCATGAGCTTTGTCTAATCTCCTGTTGAGCCTCTGCAAATAGCCACAACACAAGAATGACCAGTCTTTCAGGTTTGCTTTCAACATGCCTCGTATTGGTTTAATTTCATCCCTTCTAGTTCTTCTGTAAGAAGAGACAGCAAAAAAGAATCAAACCAGTCCTTCCCCCTCAAAACCCACCACCAAAACCAAACCAAATAAACAAAAACAACAACAACAACAAATCTAATCAAAACAAAACAAAGCCGCCAACCCTTCTTCACTCCTCCTAATGAATTCTATAGTCACCTGTATTACAGGCTGAAAACCCCTGGCTTACTTGGTTGTTCCATATAAAGTGGCATTTGACCAGCCCTGTTGCTCCTCTCTGGACAGCTTATGGATCCAATGGATTGTCCTTGAAGTGTGGGGACCAGAACTAATTCCAGCTGTTGGCAAAGCATGGATGTATCCAGTGATGTCACTGTTTAATCCTCTATGCCTTTATTAAGAATTCTACAAGTTCGATTTACATTTCTTTACCATCATAAAGTGTTGAGCTGGTGTCACACAGCCCCTTATCACAATCTCAAAAACATTACTCAGGGCAGTAATGGCCAGCTCAGAGCTCAGAGCTGCTACCTGAAGTCCTGAAATACTGAGGAAATATTAAGGAAGATATTATGCATCACAATTAGTAATTAAGCTGCTTTGGCTCAATTTTTTGAGTCAATATGACCTGATCTTGGTGACTCAGTACCATTCCTTTCATCATTTACTCCATACTCCCAAACCACATAATCTCCAAGGAGACATTTAGATTTGAGACAGATCTTCTGCTAAATCCCTCACAAGGAAGGACTTCTATGTGAGAATTATATGGACACAGGTAAAAATACTTATTTTATTAAAACAAAATTATTCTTGGATCAGGAAGGGTGGTGAGGCCCTGGCAGGGGATGCCCAGAGAAGCTGTGGCTGCCCCTGGATCCCTGGCAGTGTCCAAGGCCAGGCTGGATGGGGCTTGGAGCAACCTGGGATGGTGGAAGATGGCCCTGTCCAGGGGCTGGGACTGGATGGGTTTTAAGGCCATGTTCCTGGTTTGATTATCTATATATCATATATTATATATAATATATATCCAGTATAACCATTACCACATATATCCAATATTGGCTTCCTTGTTCTTAAGTGACCTTGCCAGCTTCCCAAAGCCATGGGTGCACTCTCCATACACAAGCAGGGTTTGCAATTGCTTCCCATTCACAGATCTCTGTGCAATTTAATTGCAGCAGGTGTATTTTATTTCTAGTATATTATCATCTTCATTTTAACAATTATGCCTAAAACCCATTAAAGTGTATTTGAAAAGAGAAAAGAAAACCTATGAGGTATTACTGATAATGGTTTAAATATCTACAGTGCCTTGATAGCATTAAAAATCCCAATAAAAGAGGACAGTAAAAAGTAAGTTCTTGGCCTTATCTTATTAAAAAGATTAGACAAATGCTGCACAGACAGAAAACTAAAGAGATATTTATGCAGGGATATGTGAAAAAGTCTCACAGCCACAAGATTAAGAAATTAAATTTGAAGGGAGAGAATAGGGGTGTTTGAGAAAGCATGAAAGCATAAAGAAAGAAATACTGGGAACAGAACAGTTAGGAAAACTTTCTAGAGAAGCAGAGGAAATTAAGGCAGACTCCCAGCTACATGAGAGGGGTCTCAACAGCTTTCTGGATGAAAAGAGCATGAAACCACTCACTGATAACTTGAAGCAAACCAAAATTCTACTCCAGTGAGGCCAACGAAGTCAGATAAAGATGATCCAATCAGGAGTGGAGCAGCCCCTTACTGGTGACAGCAAGGAAGGCAATTAAAAATTCAAAGTGTAACTTTGCAAATACACAATACTCTTCTGTGTACAGCTGAAGATAGTGAGAGCTAGAAAGAATATAAATGGAAGGCAGAGAAAAATGACACTGGGGACAACCACTGTAGATGATGGGAGAGATAATGGTGACACTACAGCTCGAGCAGAAGAATTCATAACTGAACGTGTCTAGATAACAAACATCACTGACTGTGGATGGTAATATGCTGCAGGTGGGATAAGGAGTGAGGGACACGAGTTTTCCAGGGGAGATACAGAGCTCTGCTTTGCCTTTATCACAAGCTGTCAGGCCAGAAGTGCTGGAGATGCGAGATGAAATACACGCCTGAACAGAGGCAAACAAAGCCCGGGCTGACAAACAGATTTGCAACTCATCTGCATAAAAATAGCACCTGACCATGGCTGAGGAGAGGAGGTCACCCAGTGATCTGAGTCACTGAGAGAAGACAGTCAAAAGCAACACAGCATTCCTACAAACTACAGGAAGGAGCAAGAAAAAATCTACAAAAATGATGATGCAAGGAGCTGGGACAGGATCTGCAGAGATGGGGGACTGTGCAATAACAAGGGAATAGAAACCATGACAGAAAGGTGAAGGACTGATCAACTTTACCTGTGAGAAAGCATGTGGCAAAGGCTGCAATCTGTGATCAAAAAATCATATTTAGGCTTGCTGAAGCAGTTCCTGTTGTTAAAAACAGAAGGAAACCAGACTATGGTGCACTTTGGAGTAAATTTGAGGAACACAATATATTTTTAGACCACATTAATATGGTGGGGAAGTAAAAAAAAAAAAAATAAAAAAAGGAGAAATGTGGACTAAGAGTAAGTCAGAATGAGAAAAGAAAGTAGCTGGAAAGGATGAGGAGATGGATCTGTGCAGTGAGTTTTCCTTAAAGGAAACTAGCAGCAGTAGATGTTCCTGAGAAGAGACAGGAGAAAGAAATCCCCTCCAGTGAGCTGTAAAAGAAAACAGATGCAGAGGGACACCCTGGCACTCAGCTGGGTTTGGCAGGCTGATGGAAACACATAAACCATAAATGAAGTACTTGACTGTGAAGGAAGAATAACAAAAATTGAAATGAAGGGTTTAGGGAGTCTGTATGGTAAGAATACAAACTCACCTGTAGAAGGGAAACAGCAGTGCTGGAACAACAGAGCCAGGCAGGAGTCTGGGGGAGAGGAAAGGAGGAGAAACCAGAGTTAACAGTACTAAACACAAAATCATTAAAGGTACTGGGCAAGGTGAGGCAGAAGGAACTATGAGGCACCCTGAAATTAAAAAAGATTAGTGAGTCACTAAAAGATACTCTATATATTATAAATTAGGGAGAGGAATAACTCTGAAAAAATGTGAATCATGAAGAGAAATAAAAGTCTCTCAGTGCAAGCAGGTGAAACCACGAAAGAACCTGCTGAATATAAAAATCCAAATTATAATGTAAAGCAAGGAAGGTTGGAGCAAAGGGCTAAATAGTCAAGGAATCAAGATGAGGGACTAAGGACCTATATTGAAGCCAAAAACTGTGTGGGCCCTCAGATGGTGTCCCAGCTGTCCTCTGGAGATATACATCAAGATTTGTACATCAGAAATGGGGGGAGCCCAAGAACAGCCCCGAGTCAGAGTGGCTCTCACTTCATCAGCCTACAAGAAGCAAGATGATCAATGTCACTCACTAAAGAGTCTTATTTGTCTTTAGGAACATGCAAGAACTGGTGTGTTAGTCATGGCATGGCTGATGGAATTAGGGAAGCTGTGCAGTTTCCATGGGGCAATGTCCAGTTCTTTGTCTCCAAACTCACTGTCCTGTCATTCAGTTGTTTACCTTCCTGCTCAAATCATGTGTCCTGCCCTGGACTGCAAACTGAGCCTTCTTCCTTCTTCAGAGTGAAATGTACTGTTTGTCTCAAACACATTCTGCTAGGAATAATGAGCCTGGAATTTACAGGTCTTTTCCAGTCCCAGAATGGCTTGGGTTGGACATCTTAAAGCTCATCCCATTCCACCCCCTGCCATGGGCAGGGACACCTTCCACTATTCTGGGTTCCCCCAAGCCCTGTCCCATCTGGCCTTGGACACTTCCAGGGATGGGGCAGCCACAGCTTCTCTGGGCACCCTGTGCCAGGGCCTCAGCACCCTCACAGCCAGGAATTCCTTCCCAATACCCCATCTAACCCTGCCCTCTGCCAGTTCAAAGCTGCTACCCCTTGTTCTAACACTGCAGTCCCTGCAGTGAATGTACTTCCTTGTCACCAATGCAAGATGTATTACAAAAGCATTTCAAGTCTTAGAAAAGAAAAGCAGCATTGCAAATCAGAAAGCCCTAAGCTCAAGATCCTTCAGCCATTCTCCTGAATGTCTTTTGTGACTTACTAGTCCAAATTTCCAAACCACAGTGGGCCACATCACATCCTTACTGAGTTACCTACAAATTTTCTTGAAGAATAGCCCCATAAAAATCAATACTTCCTATGAAGTAAGATGCTATTCAGTGTGAAAAGGAGCCAAACAATATTGCAATACCTGTATTAGTGTCCTACTGCAATCCCCTTGCACCAATGGGATACCAAATAAAGTTTAAGAACAAACATGGTCTTAAATAACTGATTGCTTTTAATTCCAACCTGAAACTCAGCAGGTTAGTGATAGCTCTTGTGGAGCAATTCAGGGAAAACTTTCTATTACTGGTTCTAAAACTAATCCAAATTCATACTGGTATTTAAAGATAACTTCTCTATCATACTTTGGTAACAGACAATCTCTCTTACCATTATCTTTTTAAAATTATTTTAAATTAGACTCTTGGAAGTTTGCCTGTAAGCAGATACACTATTTTAATTTGATCCAAGAGTAAAATCTAAAAAAACTTCTTGGATTTTTCTCCCATTTCACTAAATGGATAAAGATCATCCCTGAGTTCCACAAACAGCAGCATTTAAAAGGAGTGATGAATAGCTTGATACATAAAAATTTAATCAAAAAACAGAAGCTGTAGATTTACACTGGTGTAAATGAACCTCATCAGTCGCTCCCAGAATTGTTGTTTAAATCACTTAGCTATAGAGCAAGACATAATAATCTGCATGAACAAGTAGGAGAATAATTGAGGTCTTGGTGGCTGTTTAAACTGTATTTACAACTGTTCTGCATGACTAGAGCAGTACAAAACAACCTGTGCATGCCAGCTAATCTGCCTCGTTCATTCTTTCTTTATTTTGACCACTGTAATTTGTTTCACAACATTTGTGTTTTAACATAATTCTATAGTGAATGTGATTTAAGAATGCTCCATGAGTCAATAAAGTCATCCAGAATGCAAGTCCTTGTTACAACATCCTGCTGGTGAGCAGTGGGAGGAGAGGGCACATTTCCTCTATGGAATTTTATGGGTAATTAAAACATGCAAGGATTAGCGAGGGACAGGCACAGAAAACTCAGCAGCTCCTGGGGGTTTCTTCCAACTTCTAAAGGTTTCACTTCCTTTAAGTCAAGCCTGCTTTGCCTCCAGCATCCTGGTTTTCCACCCTACTTGTGGTCTGCTCTCTTAAAACAAAAAACTGCTGCGATTCTACCAGACATTCTGGTTTTCTTCCCTTTTATTACAGCACTGGTACTCTATATTTAAAATCAGTTAAGTGCTGCCTGCCTTCTGTTCACCAGCAGGGTTTTTCCTCTGAGACTACTATTAAACTCACTCAGTAAAGTAGTTGGCTCAAAGAACAAATGAGAACAGGGCATCAAACACTCCCTCCCTCCCTGTCTCTTTGAAGTCCTCTGGAGCAATCAGCACTACTTACTCATGTCTGCTGTGCTCTGGAGCCAGGCTGGGGCAGCTCGAGGTGTCCAGCCTGGAGAGGAGAAGGCTCTAGGGAGAACTTAGAGCCCTTCCAGTGCCTAAAGGGGCTCCAGGAGAGCTGGAGAGGGACTGGGGACAAGGGATGGAGGAACAGGACAAGGGGAATGGCTTCCCACTGCCAGAGGGCAGGGTTAGATGGGATATTGGGAGGAAATTCTTCCCTGTTAGAGTGCTGAGGCCCTGGCATAGGGTGTCCAGAGAAGCTATGGCTGTCCCTGGATCCCTGGAAGTGTCCCAGGCCAGGTTGGATGGGGCTTGGAGCAAGCTGGGCTAGTGGAAGGTGTCCCTGCACAGGGCAGGTCCCTCTAAGGTCCCTTCCATGACTTTACCACTGTTTTCTGCTCAGTATCAACTGCACTGCAAAGACCTTCTCACTGCAGTACCAGAGCAAGGAAAGACATGATTGTTACACATAACTATGCCAAGGCTTTTTTCTTATTCCTGTAAGAGCAGAAGCCATAAGACTTACCTGGATATTGTCTTCTTACAGACTCAGTTCCTCTTTTAATAGGTGGCAAAGAAATTCCCACCACATTTAAACTCCTTGAGGTGAAAAATGGAAATGTATCACTATGAAAAAGGAATCCTTCCATAATGCTTTGGGTATTAAGTGATCAAGCACATTCACATCAAATTACTTCCATCTCTTACAAAATAATTGTATAGACAACTGATCCTTTCCCTCCCCTGACCAAAAACACACTACAGCTCTGCAAGGAAATACAGTGAAATCAGAGGGAAGCTGCAAAATTAAATAAACCAAAAGACATAAACAAAATTACATACTACAATTAACCTTGTTGAAAGTTATCAGGCACCTTGTAAAAAAAATCTTCTGGTTTTAATTTCAATGATTTGGAAATTGTTTTGTTAAAATACAAATGCTCCATTTAACTATAAATTACTAATTTATTTGGTAAGCAGCTAGAGATTTTTTCAAAGCAGGCTTTATTATTGATTAATGGAAAGATCTGCTCAAAACTGATGTGAGACAAACACTGCATCCTAATGGCTTCAAAAGGAAGGAGTATTTTCATAAATGTGATTACAGAATCAGGGCCTACAACAGCTGTTTTCAGTGAAATAGTACAACATTTCTCATGGCTGCATGATGTATAATGGCATTCTATATTTATATTTTAATAAAGCTGGATGTTAATTAATCTTTAATAGCACATTTTTTGTTTCCTTTTCCCCCCTCTACCTCCCTTTTTTTAAAAATTCGTGGCTTTATTCTTCACATATTCTAAGCAGCTCTGCAGTCAGTTTTATAATTATTACCAAACAGTTATTAGAGCTGTCTTCTGGTTTAAGTACAGCATAAAGCCAAGCAATTTCAGATGCTATCTTATGGCAAAGAGTATGAAAAAAAATTACTTTTAAATACACACTGGTATATATAAATGGAAATTCTGGGGAGTTTAAAGCTCCTGGTTTAGTGACTTGTACGAGCAGCACACTCTTGTGTATCAGAGATGCAAATCCTGGCAGTATCAGCTTTTCCCACATGAACACCTCCCATTCCAGCTCTCCTGAGTTCTGCACCAAGCAAGGATGACAAAAACCCTCTCTGGGTAACCTGAGTTACACTCCCCCAGAGTCTGTGGGGTGTTTCACATGCTCCTCTTGCACTAAGCAGTGGAAGGAGCAGAGTGAGAGCAGCCTGGCTGCAGTCCAGCTTAGTCCTGACCACTTGAAATACCAAGTGAAATTTGTTTTGGTGCCTGCTGAAAAAGAAGTGATTTCTCATCTTCTTTTGTTCCAGAGACCTTCACAGCAGGCCAATAATTTCTTCCAACTTTAGTTTAGTTGTAACTGGAGCTAAAGGTACTTGAGAACCTAATCCACAGGTTTGAGGAAAACTGGGGTCTTTGAGGTTGTGCTGCTGGTAAAGCACTACCTACCAATTTAAAAAACAAGTTCCACATGGAGGTGATAAATCAGAATTTTGTGGGCTAGACAATCCCTTGACAGCTGCAAAGATTTCACTTTCAAAATATAATCATTTACATGTAACACCAACATATGTTTCCTTGAAACTAAGCAAGAATTATGAAGACATGAGTCAAAAAGGCTGCACAATTAAATAACTCACCTCCCTAACAGAAGAGACAGGGAGGTGGAAAGAGAAAAGCCCATTAATAGTTGTTGTAGGTACACTGGAATAGTGAACAGAAATTGCTGAGCCATTTTAAGTCTGAAAATTAAAAGAAATTAAATAAAAATATCACCATTACTCTCAATGCCAAAGCATTTCAGCAAAGTTTAAAGTCTAAACTGTAATAGCCACGCTGAACATTAATGTGGACATATTTAACTAAAGATGCCTTTTGCCCTCCTTCACTTTCAGTCCATTGAGATCCCCAGGTTCTGGCAGACACTACAGATATATCCCATTAATTGTACAGATCATGACATATTGCAATAATAATAATAATAATAATTCTCTCTCCTCCCCTCAACATCCTCATTGCTGTTTCAGTGAGCTCTTATGAAAGTTCTTATGAAAAATGCACTAATTTTTCTCTCTTTTCTAATTGCTTTAAAAAATATGAAGTGGTTTAATTTTAAGTATATACACAATAGAAATTATTATCTAGATGTCAAGGTGAAACCACAGCTTTCCAGAGAAGAATAACAGAGAGCCACTGTACAAGACTGGAACAGATGAGTCCATTCTCTCTTGTATCCTGAGCTCCATTTAACTTGTTGCTTCCTATGGCATATGAGCAGCTTTCCAGCAAAGAAACTACACAGTTTACTGGCACCTTTGACATTTCTTGCCTGTTTTCTCCAGCCTGGAATTGCTGACCAGTGTGCACATGGAGAGCATCCGTGGTGACTCTGTTGTATTGGGAAGATCAGCATGGAGTCAGGGACAGGGCTTTTACTGCCTTACACAAACAAAAAAGGAAGAACAGCCCAGAGTTCTAATGCCTTTGAACTGTAACACTGTCACATCTTTACTCTAATCACTCAAGGCTTAATCCACTTGGGTGTTGAAAACTTCCAAGGACAGAGACTGACAGGTTCTCCAGACATTCTGTCCTAGTGCTTGGCTGCCCCAGAGGGTGTAAAAGGTCTCTCCTTATAACCAGCCTTTGACCTCCAACTACAGATATGTTCTTCACAGCCTGCATTATGGAATTCTTTAAGAGAAAAACATACAAATGGTTTTTTCACCACTTTGCAGGCCAAAAAATACTTTGTTGGCTGGGGACCTCAAGACTCAGTTTCCAGTTACTTCCACCCAGGTTTCAAAGGGAAAAAATTAATGCTCAAGAGCAGAATATAACTGGAAATTGCTAACTCTATTTGACATTAACATCACAATTACAGTTCATGCACTGTAGCTAGTCAATTCTCTCAGCTAAATTACTTCATCTTATTTACTAATCATCTGGAGTAGGATTCAGAATTTTATGATGATGGCAAAATGGAGATACAAGTGTGTCATTAACTCTGCCTCCATTTCCACATGCTTTTGATGAAGCGTGCTCGAATATGGAAGAAAAAAAAATAAACTTGGCAGCAGACTTGATTAAAAAAATCCTAGGCATTAAATTACTAAATTACTACCAAAAAAAAAAAAAAAAAGAGATAGATTTCAAACTAAACACTTTCAAGGTTCATAATGTTACCCTTTCATGGATATGTTATTTCCTATACTTCAGAGAAGTTTGAACATTTTACATTAAATGCACATAAGTGCAGACAACAGCTAAGAAAGAAGCCCAGAAGAGGAAAGGGTGGTACTGCCTGTCTGAGCTGGAAAAGTTAAGGCTGTGCTGACATGCATTTCTCTAAGATGACCCCCTCCCACAATGTCTCCTTTCTCCCTGTAAGCACCATCCATGTGTCTTCCACACCTGGATTCTCCCCACTGAGCACAAGCTCTGCCCTTTTCCTTTCCCTGTGATACATCTGCACAATTCTGCCTTTGTATTGCTCCCAATTCTGTGTCAGGCTTTCATTCACTTTGAAAAAATATGAAGAAAATGAGTTAAGAACGTCAATACAAATTTATGGAGGTGGCACTGCAATGTCAAATCAAGAATATGGTATCAAGATGAAATACAACAGTGTCAGGATAAATGTACCAAGCTGACAGCACAAAGTCAAAATGGAGCAATGTCACTGCAGATCTACAGAAACAACGTTCATCTGTCAAAACAAAATCGTGTCATTACACATTAAAGAATAGCTTAAATAAACTGAAACACACAACTACTTGTTCAGATTAGCAAATTCCACCCACACAATCTTCTCAGCAGGGAAAAAATACAAGTGTCTGGCAGATGTGGGCAAGTAAACACTGTGATGGGATGTAATACTACAAACCCAGTTAGACTGGGAGCAGAAAAGCCTGATAGTGCAAGGAAACTTCCAAGTGAGGACCAACAACCAGAGGTCAAAGAGGTTAAGTGATCACCAAGGAAAGACCCCAGCAGGAGCAGTGACTATTCACAAAGAAGCAAGTTCAGCCATCACTTCATTTTCAGCTCTTCACTTTCCTATAACCAAGGCAGAGGAAAGGCTGAGAGAATTGGGCTTGTTCAGCCTGGAAAAGATAAGGTTTGGGGTGATGTAATTGTGGCCTTCCAGTACCTCAAGGGAGCTTGCAAGAAAGATGGGGAGAGACTTTGGACAAAGGCCTGGAGTCACAGGACAAGGGGAATGGCTTCCCACTGCCAGAGGGCAGGCATAGATGGGATATTGGGAAGGAATTGTTCCCTGTGAGGGTGGGGAGGCCGTGGCACAGGGTGCCCAGAGAAGCTGTGGCTGCCCCATCCCTGGAAGTGTCCAAGGCCGGGATTGATGGGGCTTGGAGCACCGTGGGCTAGTGGAAGGTGTCCCTGCCCATGGCAGGGGGTGAAATATGATGAGTTTTAAGGTGTCTACCAGCCCAGGCCACTCCATGGCTATATATTTCCCTGCCTCTATATTTCCTGACCTGTTACAGTGCAGTCCCAAACATGTCATATCTTTCCTTCTTTTCTGAGTAGCATCACTCCTCATCTTCACTCACTATGAAGTGGACACTGTGTAGCCCCCAATAAAATGTCTTAAGAAAGCCCCCCACAGCCACAGAGTTACACTAATGCTATTCCTAGGAATAAGGTCCTCATTAAACACAATGTCAATCTTTATTTTACAGTTGTGTCTTGAACTCAGGACTGCTAATTTTAAACTGCACACAGCTAAACACGCAGCTGTTTCTGAGAATTAACAGTTTATTTGATGCCATAAGAGCAGATACAAAAAACCACTTTAAAATTAGTTTTCCCAATGCTAACAGCTGTATCCATCAACACATCTTCACATATTCAAAAGTGGAGATGAAATTATTGACTTTAGGAGCATATGTGCAGAAACAAATGCATTAAATTCTTTGAAAAGGATGATTTTGTGTCTGGGTGTCTAGGTTTCTAGTGAATTAGAAAAGAAAATAACACAAATGTGAAAAATGCATTCTCTCTGCCCTCCCATAGCTTTAGTATAGAAGGGAACTATGGATCAGTGGAAAACTGTAAAAAAAAAAATCACACTTAAGGAAAAGATTTCTTATTACTAAGGGGAAAAAAGTAGATAAACGAAATATCACACATCATTAAAGAATGCCTAACATTGGTGATTACTGCAGTCTTCAGAAAACCAGTGCAAATATCCATGTATGTTTCTAGCCAGGAAGAGCTTGTACTGCAATGCATTCTCTTTCATTTATGACTTTCCTAAAATAACTTTCTGGCAAACTAGATTTTTATTTTCTACTAAACCTTCTAAAATATATAGAGAGGAGAAAATAACTCAAATCAGGAGAACAAAAAGTCGATCTGCTTTTCCCTGAGGCAGTCCCATGCACAAAAGTCACTGACTGCCACGTTCCACAAGACATTGGCTGGTGTGTTAAACGTAGGAACACCTCAGTGAAGGCCACACACCCACAAGGTGAGAGATAAATGTGTGATGTGTAGTTTTTGCTGCAGTTTACCAAGCATAACCCCTACCCCTGTACACAGTCCTGCTTTCAGACTGCAGGTGTTGAGGACTTGCAGTTGTCTCCAGTGGAAATGTCACTAATTTTGTTCTGGTCAATATTGAACTGGATCCTCAACCTGACACCATGTACACACAGTAGAAATTGAATTTATACCCTCACATGACCTTTTGGAGTAGTGAATTGGTAATTTAAGAGAGTGTATGAAGTGAATGAGGCTGAACTTTGCTGTGCCATTTTGGAGGTAGGACAAAACAAGACTGTCCACAGGGCTGGTTACAGCACTAGAGATTAGCACTCAGTCTTCTTCCTTTGCTCAAAACTCCAGAGATTTGAAGTGGAAGCAAAGTCTGATTTGGATTCTCTCTTTGGAGGGGTTATTTTCTCAAGCAGCACTGATATGAATCATGCTCCATTCCTTTAATAAGGCAGCATTATTCCTTCCTCCCTCCATCCAAAAGGATTAAGTTCATAGAAAATTCATTAGAGTTGAAACCTCCTGGTCAGGTAAGAAAAGGTGTACAACCATACATCCTCTGTCAACTGAACTACAGGCACAGAATCAAACAAGAAGGTCCTTCTGAGGCTGACCATTCTCTTGATTATTTACCCCTTTGGTGATGAAACATCACAGGGAATAATTTATTACATAAATTCTTTCAGATGATAATTGACCAACTACTACACACAACCAAAGACAAGGTAACTTATTTTATAAAATATGGAGATTTTTTCTTCTTCCATTATAAACCTTTCTTTTTAAGTAGCAACATTCGGTTCTCACCCAACCTGTTACCTTTTTTTTTTTTTTTTTTTGAGATTTTGAGACTAACAGGAATCAGCAGGAAAGCTTGTTAAAGAGAGATGAGATTTTCACCACAAAAGCACAGAAAACACTTCCCTGATCTGGAAATAGGAACAATGCACTGACACAAACATATGCTGTTGAGACCCAGAAATCCTGTCTTCACGTACCCTTTCTGACAGAGAGGATAGCAAAGCCACAAGCTTGGCTCCAAATACATTCCTTTGCTTTGGCTGAAGTCAGGGTTATTATCCAGCCTGTCCCTCCTACAAATCCAAACTTAGCTCCCAGGGCATGCCATGTCCCAAGCCTGTTCACTGTGCTGGATCTTCAGATGCCAGGGAAGTCTTCATTTCAATCACCACTTTGAGCAGAGGATTCCTGGAGCTCACCGACTCTGTAAGACACCGGACCAGAAGCTTGCCCAGCCAGTACCAATTCTCAAACCCTGAAATCTTTCCAGAGAGGAAATTGCAGTTCCCCCCCCACCATGGCCTGCACCTTCTAGGGCTGGATTTTGGTGCACAGCATTCCTGGTAGCTATTATGAAGAATGATAATAATAAGTTTTCAGTTTGTTGGCTCCCAAAGCTAAAACTGCCCATAAATTTTAGTGCTGCACCAGATGCTAATACATACATTCACATTATCTAAACCATTACTTATTAAATACTCTAGCTGGAAAGATTTCTCTGTGTTTGCCAGTTCAAGGATACAGGATGTCAGACTAACCAAGCAGCTCTGATTCATGCAGAGCCTTTGCAGTTTGCCTTGATATGACACTGTGAAACAGCCATTTAATAACTTCAACTTACATATTACTTAAATATTTCCCATGTGGAGCAAGTGCAAAAGGAAAGAGGCTACTACTTAGATTCAGGAAGGTATTTGTAATTGGGTTCTGCTTAAAGAAGAATTACAAATACCTCAAGCTGTCACGTCTGGTTTTTTATTTCTCTATGTCAGGCTGTGAATGGCACAGTTATAACAGGTAGCCCAGCATGCAAGGGGCTGTGGAAACAAGTAAGAAAGAGCCCCCATCTTTAGGTTCTGAAAAGACACAAAAGACTGTGTGCAGGAGAGAAGGAAGAGGCAGCAGCAAGATGAACATAATGTGCATAATAAGCAATTCCCCCAGTGCTACCAACACAGCTACTGAGAGGAATCATGATGAGCTCTTCCACACATGCCAAGAGCTAAGCACTGAAAGAAAAGAAAACGCCTCTCCTTCAAAACAGGAATGCTCACACTTGCTGAGAAAAATATTTTTTCATTTTATCCCAGGTCCTCTAAATCCAAAACACACCATGGAAGCAATATCAATTCAGCAAAGTGCTGATGAAAGACAGGAAATACCCTTTGTGGATTTTCAGTTTTTTCTCCCTACCTTGCCCATGCAGTTCCTCAGTGCTCTGCCTACCTGCTGAATCACTCTGGAGTCAGTCTGCACTTCCACAGCAGCTCAGCTGGCTTTTACTTCACAGTGAATTCCATAAACTTGGATTCCTTCTCCGAAAGAGTTCATCAAAAATCCTGAAATACTGACATTCTTCACGGATCATAATTTCACTTTATTTCTTAACTCCAAACTGCATGTTAATGGTGTCACCACACAAATCATAACTACCACAAACTCCACTTGAGAAATAGGGAAGAGAGTTGAATTTAAATTCCTGTATTGCCAATCATTCAAACAGTTTAACTACAGATCCAACAGTGATGGGCTCTCTTTTCCAGTTTTAAAGAAAAAGGTATGATTATGAAATTTAAAGAGAATTTTTCTAAGATCATGCCCACTCTAAGATTTATAATGGTTTGTACAATAAATATTTGTTCATATCAATGTCTCCATTGACCCAAATCAAACTGTCGCTTCCGAAATTTGTTTACCAATGTGCCCAGCCCAAATTCACATTTAGCTGACTTTGAAGGCAGATGTTTGTGCATAGTCTCTCTCTTAAGGCAGCTGTGCTGTTGAAACAAGCCTGAGCTTTTGGATTACCAGGTGTTCCTCATGAAAATGGACTGGCGAGGAAAGAGGAAAGGACCCTCCAGAGAGGGCCTCAGAGCTGCCCCAGCAATGGGAAGTGCTGGAAGGACTCCCAGGCCATGGAGATGGGCAGTGGGGTGGCACCAAGGGGGGAGGAAAGAAAGAGGCTTGTGTGCTGTTGACAACTGATAAATCAATTGCAAATTCAGTACTTCCAAAGAAGGCAGACAGCCACCAAAACTACAGTGAAAGAACCCTGTATTCATATTGTATATTGAAAAAATGCTGCCACCCACTCCCAAGGTGTCACTGTGCTTCATCTGCCTCACTGCAATGCTGTGGGTTGGAAAGGACCTTAAAGACCGTCCAGTTCCACCCCCTGCCATGGGCAAGGACACCTTCCACTGGTCCAGGTTGCTCCAAACTGGCATTGGACATCAAGCATTATTTATTTAAATCCTGGGATTTCTCCTGAACAATTAATACAGGGCCGACAGAGGACTGGTCAGCCACAAGGTCTCCTGCATAGTTCACAAACAAGTCAAAAATATCTGTAGGGAGGTTTATATCACAATAAGCCACCTGCTAAATAACCTATACAACAAAATAACTGACTTCAGCTATTGATGATATGGTATCAAAAAGGCCTAAACTACAGCAGATTTTTTTACTTGTACTTGATACAAGAAAAACAATTAAATTACTGTGCTCTTAATAAAGAACATCTGCAGATTTTGTTATCATGGCTGATAGGCACCTTTCATTTAAAGTGTTACTGCTTCTCCTCTCATTAAGATCAAGTTCAGACCCTGCAGAACTGCCAGCTCTGTAAAATGCTTTACACAAGGGAGGAAACAAAGGATGAGAGGCCAACTGTTCATAAGATAATGTCTTCACATTGTGCTTTAGCTGTCTACAATAATTAGAAGAGCTTTGATATGTATCTCACATTTGGGTGACTTGCTTTCAGTTCTGCAGTGGTGTGAACAACTACATTGAAATGAAAAGTGCAAGTCAGTTATGATCATTTAAAAAGGTGTTAACTGCTGTAAAAAAGTAGCCTCTGGTTTATTTCTCACATGATGTGTTGGGGTGTTGATGTTTAAAATTACAGCCTGAAGTTATCAGAAGCCCAGCTGAAGCCATTTTTTTGGCTGAGAGATTTATTCTGGACTACATAGTAATGATTCTGGACTAAATATTAGCGACCCTAGGCTAATGCAGAGTTTAAAAACTGCAATGCAATACAGCAGGTTACCATTGCTTCAACCACATCAGCTGTATTTAAATACCTTCTTCAGCAAACCATAGAAAGGTTCCTGAAAAATGCCTCAACTCCCTGTAAACAGGCCAAGCTTGCTCTCTGCTGGGTGTGCAAGAACACTGGAAGTTGGAATGGTCACTGGTTGGGTTCCTGTGCTCACTCAAGCCTGAGCACTACTTATGAGATGTCAGATACCCAGGAGCACTGGTAGGAAACCATGCACTCCATTATCTGCCATGTTTGGTTATCACAGAGCAGCTCTGGCCAAAATCTGACACAGCAACACAAAACACACAGTCTGGCACCAAGTGTATCCCATTTGTATTTATTTTCAATGTTTCAAGTGCACACTCAACACAGAAGAGCACACTAAGACTGTCCATGCTCAGAGGGGTTATCAGACACTCAGCAATTCAGATGAAATGCTGAGTATTTGAGAGCCAAAATTTAGACAATGGAAATATAAGATGATTGAGTGGGGCTTGGAGCAACCTGGTCTAATGGAAGGTGTCCCTGCCCTTGTTGAAACAAGGTGATCTTTAAGGTCCCTTCCAAGCCAAACCAGCCTGTGATACTGCACACTGGGAAGCATGGACAGTTTTGAAAGAAATTAAATGACAAATACATTTTAAAGCTGACATTCTAGTGTTAAAGGAGGTTTTCTTATCTTATTACTTGCTTTGAAGAAATGGGATCCAAGTGAGTAAAGCACAGTGGATCTGGGAGATGCTGCTCCAAAGAGCTCAGAGCCTTAGTCAGAGAATTCTCTGTGCCTGCTAGAAACCCTGGCAAGCATTAAATCATGTTTACATATCCCACTGGAAGATAAGGTGGTGTCAATACAAAACTGAGACACCTTTCAAAGATCATGCTGATGATCATGCAGCTCATTAATAATCTTTTAAAGTCTAAGTAAAGTCTCTATATTTTAAGTGATTAAAAAATGAGCAAGAACTTGGTTTTGCAACACCTCAGAAATCAATTAGCTTGCAAGGAGATTTATGTCAATGATGAATATTGCTAATATATTTCATTCAGCCTACAGATCATCTCTGTGTATTCTTATGTAAAAATGACCATAAAAAGGAACCCAAACTATGAGAGATGTACCCATATGTACCAGACATTATTCTGGACATTGCAACCTGCAAACCTGGACCTGAAAATGGATTGTGGCAGAGGCACAGTTATGTCAAAGTAAATTATGCCCTTGGAGCAAAGGCACTGAGAGGTCACAGGACTGACAGACAGCATGTTGGCAGCAGGGTCAGGAACAGCAAACAGAGCCACGAATCCTTGTTGTGGAAATCAACCACTATCATTTCACAACACTGAGCCAGATCTTTTTAAGTAACAATTTTACACTGAACTAGAAGAGTAATTAGAAGCAAAAATCTACAAAAACATAACATTTTGAATTCATGTTTGATAGCTGTCCTTCATGCCTGCACTACCTGTTGCCACTCTCTCCTCTCCTCTCCTTAGTTGTACTTCGCCAGCTCTTTTTGGCTTAAGTGATAAGTGAAACAGGGAGAGGCTGAAGAACTGAGACAGTAACATCCTAAAACCGGCCAGGAGAGCTTACAAATAAAGAGGCAGAGCTAGAAATAAACCATGGAATGAAAACCTAAACCCCTTGTGCTGGCAGTAGAACAGTGCCCAGACAGAGCTTCTACAAACATTGGTGGGTGTCAGCATCACACTTAGCTTGAAATAGTTTATTAATGTGTGCATACAGGGACAGCCACATGGGCTTAGCGACCTCAGCAAGCCTGGCTTACAGGCAAGCTTCAGGCCAGCACTGGTTTTGGGCTCTCACTGTCAGGTTTGCAAAGGGAACATTTTTTCCTGCTTCACTACCTGCTTTAATGGGGCAATAGTACCACCAGGTCTTATCAGGCTTCATAACACAAGGTTTATTCCCTTACTAAATCAATGCTGCCATGGTATTAGTGTCCTCATTAAACCACTAAAGAACATGTTCACCCTTTGAAATCAGAGAAACCAAACCCATCAACATAGCAGTTATGTATTAGATACTGCACACAGGCTAGATACCAACAGACACACTTTCAGGAGCTGTTAAATAGGAAATAAAGTGAAAATAAAAGAATAACAGTATCTGAGACAGGCTATGGCATCTAGCAACTGTTAGATCCTTACTGTTATTTTACAGTTTTCACCCACATGAGCCCACGTTCTTGCCCTTGCAAACCCTCTCCTCTCCAGTCCTGCTCCCTGCCCAAGCACAACCACCAAGCTCACTCTGTTCTTTGAGAGGCTCCTTTTTCCTCAGCTGATCATTAGGTCAGGCTGGATGGGGCTTGCAGCAACCTGGTTGAGCAGACTCAGACTGTTCTGAGTATTCCAAGCCCCACAGTGCACGGCAAAAACAGCTGCTGAAAATACTGGATAAAGAGGCATTTTCTTTGACATATTAAAACAGGTAAGAAAACAGCAAACTCCTCAGATGTAATACAGATACACAGGTGATGGATCCATGGCTTCAACATAATCCAGGGCTTTCAGGATGTTCTCCCAGCTGTTTCTACATACACCTTATGCCAAAAACAGCCCCTACTTTGTGGAACACTGCAGTCCCATTTTTGCTTTTCCACCCCAACTCCTCCTTGTGTACAAACTTTGTTTGGTGTAAGACCTGTACAGGAAACCAGGGGGAGAGAACTCTTCTGTGTTAAAACAACTGAACTGCATTTGAGTGGGCAAATTTTAATTTCCATTAGCCTTCAGTTCACAGATTCAGTTCACAGCACAACCATATGAAACAAGGGCAAGGGCAGTGAATAGGCTGGAAAAAGGGACTGAGAAAGAAGAGGTTGGTTCCTTTTGGCAGGAACACCAATTAATGCCTCCCTAAGGTGCCCTCATGCACTGGGATCCTTGCATTTTGCCCAAGGTTTTTGCCTGTTTGTATTTTATGTTTTTAACTTAAGTTACCTACCTTGGATTTTTTCAAATTTTTTTTTTCCCCCAAAGCTTTTCCTTCTATTTATGTCATCCTGCCTTTGAACAATGAAATAGGTATACAAGAAGAGAGAAGAAGAGAGAATGCTTTTCAAGAAAGGAAATATTCACAGTCCAATACTACAACAGTGAGGTTGAGGCCATTTAATTCACCCCACCTGCTTTCTTTGAGATGTTCATTTTTGCAGGGAGGAGAATTTGGATGGATAGCAGGCTTTCAGAAGACTCCTTGCTACACTAACAATTCTAAAATTTCCTCAAACAGCAAATTTGATGTACATGTTTCATGGGACATAACAGAGATGCTCTTCAGATGTTGTCTTCCAAAAATAAAAATGAATAAAAACATTGAGAAAATAGTGGTGAGACCTGAGAGTGAGGGGCAAAAAACACCCAGACACTGAAAACTCAATTCAACATCAAACCAATGTATCTCATCTTGTCCCATTACAAAAACACAGAAGGGTAAATAGATTATTGCTGTTCAATCTGTTTTCTGCAATTGTTTCCCTCCACAGCTTTTGTACTATTTTTTAGCAGCACAGTTTTTAGGGGTCTTGTGCCACAAGAAAACTGAGTCTTCTAATGTTTCTTGGGTTTTTGCAGCAGGGCATTTCAGAAACAGGCCTGACATCTGGAAGGGCCACCTGCATTTGCAGATGTCCTGGCCTCACCCACCACCACCAAAGGATCATCTCTGCATCAGAAATCACTCATTTCACCTTAGAGGTGGACATGACTTTGTCCTACTAAAAAGCAGATTCTGTACAGTCAGCACTATGCTGCCAAACTATTACAAGTAAATCAACTGCAAATAAATATCTTCACAATCCTTCCAGTTGAGAGTGTGTACTAAGCCACATTACAGTATTAAAATGTAAGTTAAATTCATCACTACAGAGAAAGAAATAAAACACTTTCTATTCTCAAGTGTGATCCTGCAGAAAGCTGCTGCTTGGAAAGCAACTTTCCAGTAAATCCATCTGTCAAAATTCAGAACTGAAGTGAATTTTTTTTTTTAAGAGAATAGTTCTGCACCAAGACACCCATAATTCCCTTCCAGTATAAAGACATTTTCTGTAATATTCTATGTGTGAAAGCTGCCCAATAAACTCTTACCTTAGATGTTGGTGGATGGCTCAGGGCAAAACCATTATACCAAAAATGAAAAGAAACCCCATGATTTCTATCACAGGATGCTTTTAGCAGATACAGATTGAACTCAGCAAAGTGCACACATATGGACCCCAAAACCACCAAGTTACCTAGAAACACCTCTACATGCTGACCTCACCTGCCAGGAGTGTAAGAGCAGGAAGCTGAAGAACAAGCACCCCTCGAGCAGTGCAGCAGGCTCAGCTCTGATTTTGCTTTTGCTCAAGCAAAAACCTTTTCCTTCTCTGCAAGAGAATAATAGGTAATTGCTGTCTACATAATAATTACCAAACCCACTCTTTCCTGTTCTTCATCAGTACAGAGAAAGACCTCCTGCCAGCCCAAAGGAGATACAATTCCTGGAACAGCCACAGCAGATGACAAGTTAGTTAGTGGTGGCACTAAGGAGGATGGAAAGCCCTGTGCAGACACAGGAAGGCCCTGACAGGCTGGATTATACCTCTCCTTCCCATACCTTTCTCACCTCAACCTAACCCAGGGGGTTCTTTGCATTGATCTGTTTGGAGCTACTTCCCTCAATCCCAGCCCTGGCAGCAATGGGGGTTCAACAAAACCTAATCCTACTCATTTAATGAGCTTTGTTCCTGCAGACCTCTTTCATTTCTCCAGAATACACCTCCTAGCAACCAACATCACCACAAGGATTTCACCTGTGCCCCTTTTGGAGCTCTCAGGAATTTCTATTTCATATTTCAGTTAAACAATTGGCCTCTCACATCCTTCCTGTAAGGCTGCTTAATGGATATAAAAGATAATGTGTCAATTCCAAAAATTCTGTCTGTGTGATGTCTCATCATCATGGAACTATAGCTCCTGATATTTTTTCCCTAGGAGATTTTAAATTATAGTAATATTTGGTGCTTATATACTACTTTACATCTTGAAAGCACTGCATAAACATGTACCTAATTAGTTCTTCCCAATTTCTCCATGAAAAAGAAGTCTACAAGAATTAAGATTATTAATAATCAATATTTATTTTTTAAATCCTGATGGCCTACTTGTCCCGGATCATGAAGAAAATATATCTGTCTCAAGGACTTCACAATCTGAACTGTAAAGAACTTGTCAAAGAACTGCCGAAAGCACATATTATGCTGACAGCAGAATTCAGCCCCCCAAAATTCAGATGAAATCAAAAAACAAAGTCAATTTTCTGATGGAAAAATCAAGTAATTTCCACACTAAACCAAAAAATGGAACCCCCAGACCTGAAAGTTTGTAGTGGAAAGAAGAACAGCAGGACCACTGGGTGCTTTATTTCACATGATATATGGCCATTCAGGGAACAGAATACATGCATAAACCCAACTCAAAAAAGGGAAGAAAAATCAAATCCAACTAACAAAGAAGAGAAACCTTATCCAAGGTCCTGAAAAATCAGGCGATAAAATTACCAAGGCTCTCTGATAGTTTTATTTACAAATTTGGTGATTGTTTTTATTTTATTTTTCTAACAAATGCTGATGCAACATAGAGTGTTTTATTAGTACTATCACAGGATCTTCTCCTGGGGTTGGATAAAAAACAAATATTGCACCTCTCAGCAACCTTTAATGCAGTTGCTGCATACTCATCAAATTAGACACCACAGTTTCAGGAATCCATATAAAACCAGGATAAATAATTCTCAAACTTGCAGGCATTACATGAGACATTTATGGGTCAGAGTTAAAATTCACACTCTGTGCTTTGTTTGCTAAACCTTATAAATTGAGCAGATTTCTGCTGTTCACATAAGCAGCATGAAGTATCAGACCTGCTCTCTGTACAAGGATTGTAACACCAGAGGAAAAAGAATGGGATCTCCTTCCTGGAAAAGTCAATATTCCAGCCTCACGTGGGGAACAGGGCTGGAGGAGAAATACCATTTACAGGCAGACACAGGTGGAATTCTCCCACTCTAGGAAGTCAATGAATGATCTCTGGGGCACATCCCTGCAGCTGTTCAGCTGAACGTTTCAGAAGAGATTCCCAGAGCTCCGCACAAACAAAATTTCCAGGAGCTCAGCCCTAACAAAAAAATTCCAGCTTTATTAACATTTGCTATCTTCTCACTTTGCTGATATTTGAATCTTACTGATTTCAAGTGAGAACTAACCTGAAGACACAAAGTCATCTGAATGGCACATAGCTGAGTATCCACCCTTCCTGGGAGGATTTTCCAGTGCCAACAAGGTGGGATATTAATTTATGAAGTGCAGCTTTTGCTGCTCTAATACGTATCCCTATCACTGGGACAAATGAATGTATCACTTTAATATCTGGTGCGAACATGGCTTTGGGAGAGTAAGAAAACAGAGAAAAGATTATGTGTACTAAGGAGGTCAACCAGAACCACAGTAAACACCAGAAGTGTGTATTTTGTATTTTGAGTCACCATCCTTGGAGGGGTTTAAAGGGATGCAAACGCGACACTCAGGAAAGTGGTTTAGTGGTGGGCTTGACAGCACTGGGTTAACAGCTGGACTTGATCTTAAGGGTCTTTCCCAATCCAAATGATTCTATAACTCAATGATTCTGTATTTCTTCAAAATAAAAAAAAAAAACCTGAATCATCAGAAAAAGCTGCAGAATAATGGAAACTTCCAAATGAGATATAACAGCCTCCTAGAGCAGAGTCCTAAGGCACACCAGCATGTTTTATCTGAAGGCAAATATCCTAACAGCTATCACAATTCACCATCTCTTGCAAAAACCTTTGTACATTTTCTCCCTATGTTAAAAATGGTGAGAGATTGAAATAGCTTAAGCTAATATTTAAAAATTGATTATTAAATATTTCTTAATGACATCACTGAGCTTTTAAATTTGATCTGTTCTGCCTCTTCCAAACAACATACTGAAAACAAAACAGCACCACCTAAAACACTGGGTTACCTTAAAACAGCAATTGTGACTTTCCTTCATGTGACAGATTCACTTATGCAAAAACAACTGATGTGTTCTCAAAGTAAAATAGCACTTAACAGAATACCAGGACAGCTCCTGTACCCAGAAAGTAATGTGAGCTAAGCACAGGCAAATGTTGAGAAGAAAATGGTAACTGTTTAATAAATATTTCTTTCAGATTAATGGTTTCCTACTTATTTCCATTTTGTAGCTTGAATATGGTGATTCACTACTAAAGAATTTAATTTAAACATTACTTCTGGATTAATTCAAAAGAACCAACCCTAGAATTACTTGTGAAGAGAGTTAATATAAAAGTTCAAGGGATACCAATTCTTTTGTTGTGTGTGAATCATCACACAAGCTGAGCTAAATTGAAAATACTACTTCAAGTAGTTTGACTTTGATCTTAGTTAAACCAGCATGACCTCAGACATTGAATTTCATTGAGAAAAAACTTCCACTTGCAATACCAAGTTCAATGGACCTCTGGGATGTAGGGACCTGATCCCATTATGTTCTTATGTGATCCGGAGAGGGTTTTGCAGGCACTATTTTAATTACTGGAACTTGGAAGCCATAGAGAATTTCCCATGGAAGCTGATGAAGAGGAAAAATTCCCCTCTTCTCATAGCCTCAGAAAGGGATTGTAGGAGACAAAGAGGCCTCCTCTCTACAGGAGAGATTTAGAAAGAAATTAAGCCAGTGAACTGGCCTAGCTTCAGGTTTATCACTTCATCAGTGACCTTCCAAAGGACACAGCAGGGAGGGTGGGTTGGCAGTTCTCTTTCCTGCTCCTGCCATTCCATTTCCCACACTGCTTGGCTGCACTTCCATAATGCCAGTGCAACGTCTTACCAACCATAAGGAACCTCAGTACCTTAGCAGCTTCCATCAAGAGACAGATAATTTTCCTTTCTTAATCCACAGTGATCATTAAATTGGCTCCTAAGATGATGCCATGCATATAACTCCATAGAAAGGGTAGAACAAAACAATTTTGTCTTCCCACTATTGTAGACTGCAGAGAAAAAACAGTGTTTTCCAACCCATGGGGCATATCAACCTTCCAGTTTCAGGTGCAAGGCTTCTCACCCTCCTTATCATACCAAGCCCTTCTGCTCCCTACATTTAACACAGCACTGCATGGCAGGTGTCTGGAATTCTTTCTTGTGTTTTGAATCTACACAACAGATCTGGCTTTAGAAGCCTTCCTAAGTCTCATAATACACTGCCTGATAACTGAATAAGAAACCTCAGCAGCACAGACTAACTCAGCACTGAAAACCAATGTCTGGTACTAAAGTGGGCCACAGACCTCTCTCTTCCACTTAGCAACTCTCCTCTCCAACTACACATTGTTGAGTAGTACCTGAGACTTCAAACTTGGGCATTTTCTACACTTTCTAGCTTTTAACATCATTAATGCCTCCTCCTTCTCAACATGGTGCAGGGAATGACAGAAAGGTGGAGACGTTTGGGGTTTGAGAAGGAAAAAAGTGGAGGTGGCATCACAAGGCTTGGGGTGTTTGTGACCCTTGTAAGGTCATGTTCCCACTGACATCCAGTTCCATAGGAAAAGCCCCAGTCATGTCAGCTGGACAACCACTCCTCTCCCTTGAGATCCATCTTCATTGAGATTTCCTAATGGCATGACTCAGGGAGGTCCACACATGTGTGGAAACCAGACCTTCTGCTGGAAGGGTTAACTCTGCCTTCAGCAGAAGTGTGTTCATTTACACCAACTTTGAAAGTGCAGTCTCAGGTAAGGGTTGTTCTTCCCTTTTTTGTAGGGAAAGTTTGGTAACAAAGTTTTGTAACTTTGTTACAAAAAAATAAAAGAGAGAGAAAATCAGATCCTGGTTCTTAAAATTCAGTATGCAATACATCTACTTGGACACAGACTCAGGCTTTTATTTCCCCAAACAATAATAGTTTAAAACATCCCAGCTACACCAAGCAGATACATCAGCACATACTGTTCATAACTTTCAGGTCTTCCTCAAGATGTTCTCTTGCTATTGTTTGTTTCTCCTAACTCATTATTTTAGATCTAAGACAATGTTGGAAACCCTTCTGACCACAGCAAGCACTCTTTGCTGTATGTGTGTGTCCTGGGATGATCTTGTATTCCCCATCGCCTGCTGGAAGGTTTTTTTTGTGCCTTCGGACTGCAGCCGGGAGGACTCTTCACGGCGGCTCGCCTGACCTTGCAGCCGGAATGTTTACATACTTTTGCCCGGCTGGAGACTTTTTTTCCCTCTGCTGGTAGCGGAGGAGGAGGGGTGGCTCTCAACCTTTTTTTTTCAGCCGTCGGCTGGAGAGGAGCGGAGATCTGCTTCTGCGGCTTCTGCTCCTTTCTGGACGGTTTTCGGCTCGTTTCCTTCGTCCGAGACCAGCTCACCATCTCTGGGACTCGTGGTTGGGACCCCTCGATCAGGCAGGGCCCGGCTGGGCTCGGGCCTTGGGCCTGGGACACGTGAGAGAACTGTGGGGAAACCCACCGACCTCCACCTCTGGGAGGGGAGGCGGGAGCTCGTTTTGTTGAATTAATAGGGGTTTTTTCACTCTCGTTTGAGAAGTTCTTTCTCCCGAACCCGTGAGGGTTGGGTGCTGCCAGGACCTGCTTGCTTGGCTGGCAGGAGAGAGGAGAGAGACTCCCTTCTGGGTTGTTTCCTCCTCGATTTATGTCCAAACCGGAACAAAAGATATTTCAAATAATATTAACACACACTTTGGTTAAACACAAGGAAATCCTCAGTTCAGAAGAGGAGGCATATCAATTGACTGAGGAGGCAGAGAAGTAAGCAAAGCCATCTGGGTCTAAAAGGAATTTAATTTGATTTCTTTAGTCCTACCATTTCCTGCATATAGACTATGTAGACTACACAGAAACGTTTAGACTTGAGGCTGGTGTGGACATATGGCTCTGTGAATCTAACATGTAGGCTGGAACCTCAGCTTTATCCCAGGGAGTCAGTGCCACGCAGAAACTGCTTTTTCAAGGCAATTCTGAGAAGAAAAGTAAAGGATATTTGTATGGCTGCTACACTTGGAACCTCTATCACATTCCAAGAAATAACAAAGGACGTGGTATTTCCATTTCCTGTGGAGCAGCCTACCTCTCCTAGACATCTTCCAAGTATTAATACATGCCCTTGGGAATGTGGATACAGGCATATAAAAATGTAACTCCTATGACATTAAGAAATAAACTGAAAAGTGTTCCCAGCTTTTATTTAGTGCATAAGACACACTACTTGAGGGTATGTATGAGAGAGCTAAGAAAATAGCTCATTCATTATTTAAATTGGGGAATGGACTCAGAGAAGTTTTATTAATGTTCAAAGAAGTGAAAAGCCAGAATCTTCTTATGCAGACTATATCTGTCTAAATCCTGTTTACAGCACAGACATTTGACAACACTTTTGAAGTTCTAAATTATTTCTATAGTGTAGCAGTACTTTGGGTAATTTTTTTCCCCTTATGTATTAAAAGCAATCATGAAAATATCCTTCCAAGGTCACTTTACCCAATTCCTCATCTAAGATAAAATGACAAGTCCATAAATCATTGTAACGGTGAAGTATTGTAAAGTCTATCTTGAGTTCAGTACCGCAACTTGCAGTGAATCATCTTCAATCAATTAACAGATTACCTTAATTCAACAAAATCCAATACCTGCATTTTCCTGATTAATACGTTTTCTACATCTACAGTTCTGGTAATTGTATGTAGAAATTAAAGACGGATTGTACATTTGTGGATACAGAATGGGAGAGCCTGTGAGAATGGCAGAAATCTCCCTTAAAGAGAGAACTGCCATACCTTGAGCTGTGCATGTTATACACAAAATTAGGATTCCTGTTCAACTGGATTCATCGTGGCCTAAATGCTGTCAGAATAAAAGACTTGGCATCAAGATTTCTAAAATACACACATGTTGGGGCATATTTTAGCATGTCCTCACATGCCCAGATTTCTGTCTGGGATAGGGAATTCCAGTGCAAATGTCCCTACATCTCTGCTGACCTGCCCAGCAGGCCAACAGGATTAGTTTGGAGGCACCAACTTTAGCAGAAACCAAAGGGCAACTGCCTCCACCAGCTGAGGACAGACGATGGGTTCTGCCAAACAAAGCAAGCACTCCCAAACATCTTGGGATGAGAAAGAGCTGGAGCCTCCCACTGGAGCGAGTGCTGCTTTAGAGCCAGTTGTATGCCAAATCCTTCCAAGAGCTAAGGATGAACCCGCCTAGGGAAGGAAACATGGCTGTAAATTCTCCAAGGAAATGCTGATTAGCCCAGTCTATGGCATGATAAGAGCTGAAAGCGTTCAAGTGTTTAGGGCAGGAGAGCCAGAAGCAAGATGAACACATGGAAGTGGAAACTCCAGGCAACAGGAGAAGAAAGGGAGCTGGCAGAGCACAGGAGGGGAGCACTCCGAGCTGTCCATGCCAGAGGAGGGAGACATGCACAGATGAGCCTCTGTCCTGCAGCAATAGAGCTCTGACTTGATGTGAGAGGACTTCCTTCTGTGGACTGTGATTAAATCCCACTACACTGAGATTCAGGAAAATTCTGCAGCACTCAGAGGATGATCCAGCAGACTGGAAATGATAGTTCTGCCTGATACTAGACTTTTCAGTGCTGAGCAGCAGCAGGAGCTGGGACACTGGGAAAACACTGCTAGGATGGCAGTGCTATGTGTAAAGGCTGGGGCCAGTTTTAAACTTGATTGTACAATCAGGCACTTTGCTTTGCCATTTTAGAGCCCAGAACAGCTTCAGTGTAAAGGATTCACAGTAGGCTTCCCAAGTAAATGGGCACCAATCAAACACTCAGCCCTATCTAAAGTTCACTGCTGGTATTCAAAGCACCCTCTCCCACACAGGCTTCCTTCAGTGTACCCAATCCAGCAATCACTGGAGGCAAGGTAGACATATCTCTAGCTATCCCTGACTTGTAGCCATACAGTGAACTGGTACAAGCATAGTTATCTGGAACTATATACCAAAATACACAACAACTGCTACAGAGTGGACATACAGAGGGCTAAGCACACCTGGAGAAACTCCAGCCTGTGCACCTCAGGTATTTCACTGCAAAAGCCTTTCGGTGTTGCTAAGATTCAGAACAGAGGCCAGCTCCAGGACAACATTAACATGGACAGGAAGAAGGGTTTACCAGAAAAAAACCTAACTGGAGATTCAGACAACAAACTTCAGTGTACCTCTGAAGTTAATGAGAAGGACAAAAACGAGGTTATACAGTGTACGACAAACTATTTTCTTCTTTGCATTATTCTCATGAATGCAAATGTTTTTCTTGGCCAAGTAACTGACTTCCACGTAAACACAGTCTACCAAAATAAACAGAATTTTTCTAATTGATTAGACTTTCAGATTTTCCACATTTTCCTACCCCAACAAAACTCATATTAACAAGGCAATGTACTATCAAAATAGCCATATCAATATTAATAATATGAAAACGAAAAGGAAATTTAGCATTCTAAACTCTTAGAATTATCTAATCAGTAAGTAAAATTCTATTATCTCACTTTAATTAAGATATTATACACTCATTTTCCTTGGATGCTCACAATTCTAATTACTGCATGCGTGGGTGAGCCCTGGAATTATTTTTAATAGATGTTAGTGTATGTATTGGTTCCTCACAGGCAACAGCATATTAATAGAAAAAGCCACCTCCCATCAGCAGAAAAAGAAAAGTAGAGGTAGAAACAAAACAAAGCAACTCTGAAGACAAAATTTTAACAGAACTTATACCTAATTCTTTTTTCTAAGCCCCTTGGGAATATTGCCATCACAGATCTTTTCTAATTTAGCTACCAAAGTGTCTAAAACTCCACTCTTGGCAAATGCTACTCATGACAGGCTCAAGTCTTTTGAACCTTTCCTTATGCTTGAAAATACATTATTTTTTCAGTTTCTGAGGAGCTTTACACACTTAGAAACTGAGACAACTGCAAGGCAGTTGGTAAGATATGACATCAGTTTCTTCAACACCTGCAAAGCAACTCTGACAGGATCTTACAGGAACACTTTATGCCTTTAAGTCTTCTGTTGAAACAGCTGCCAAGTGGAGTAGGTGATTAAAGAGCCATTATTCCCATTATTACTATTTAAAGGAAAGCCAGCAGGAATTACAGCACTAAACCCACAGCAGTGTAGATATAATAGACTGCTATCATTATATACACAGGGATGTGGCACTAAGTCAATTGTATATCGAGCAGTATATACATTTATACACATACAGAAGCACAGAGATGTAGACAGTGTCAGCAAAAGTCTCCCAGCTCGGCCTCAGATGAGGAATTCTGCTGGCTTCAAAGACACTGGAGCAGCAGGCATGACTGATCTCATACCAGAGCTGAAAGGGGATGCAAGAAAAAAAAACCCAATGCAAGTGCCAGGCTGTCTTTCCTTGCCATTTTCCCTCTGGTTTACAAAGAAACACTCCACACAGATATGAGAGAGGATGTTTTTTCAAAGGCAGTCAGGAATGTGGAGTGTAAGGTATACAGACAGGCTTGCAGATCTGTCAGAATAAGCCATCAAAGCTTTCAGTCACAGTGACATCTGCATGGTTCTTCCACCCTGAGCTGCGTCAGCTCGCGCAGTGCGTGCTGAGCCGGGTACTCCAGTGCCTTGCTGGTCTGGTTACTGCTGGTCTCTGAAGGCACAGCTGATTCTCTGTCTCTCTCCAACAACAGATTTAACACTTCTCCATCACATTTTTAACATCCTTTAGAACTTTTTTAGGGAGCTCAGATATTTAACTCTCTGAATCCCAATTTTAAAAACATGAAGTGCTGCCTACACCTAGTTTATTCTCCCATAAAAGCAAAACCAATCTGTGCTAAAGAAAATTAACTGTTAAAACATAGAAATACTTAAAGAATAAACATTAACTTTACATATTGCATTGTACAACATCTCATATGGAACACAGGAACTCTGTAACAAATTCAGTGTCTCTGGTCCATAGGAGGCCACCAAGCTGATCAGAGGGATGGAGCTCCTCTCCTGTGAGGAAAGGCTGGGAGCATTTGGACTGTTCAGACTGGGGAAAAAAACGCTTTGGGGTGAACTAACTGGGGTCTCCCAGTGCCTATAAGCCCATGGGAAAAATGGAGAGACACTATTTACAAAGGCCTGGAGTGATAGGACAGGGGAGAATAGTGGGAAGGAATCTTCCCTGTGAGGGTGCTGAGGCCCAGGCACAGGGTGCCCAGAGAACCTGTGGCTGCCCCATCCCTGGGAGTGTCCAAGGCCAGGTTAGACAGGGCTTGGAGAAACCTGGGACAGTGAAAGGTGTCCCTGTGAGCTTTAAGGTCCTTTCTAACCCAAACTATTCCAGGATTCTATATCCTTGTAATTATATAACAGGTAGATAATAAGATGAAAGTTATTAACAAGAGCTTGTAAGTCAAGCACAATTTTTGATATGAACAGTAAATCCAGTTGAGAAATATACAGAGCAGAAATAAATCTCTAAGTATTCCTGCTCCTCACTTTCCAAGTAGACTGCACCCCTCATTTTTCACTATGCTTGTGAATTAGTACTATTTTAACACCAGCCCCCACTTAACTTCACTGGTACCACATTAGAAGAGCCTTGCAATTTTTGATATTGTTTTGTTAGATGCAGATTAGTTTACATGGGGGTAATTTATCATTTAATTACTCAGTAATAATTGGAAAAAGATCAAATGATTTCTCCCTTTATAGATCAGATAATTAATGGTTATTTCTATGGTAATTTGTCAAGGCACAGCTGGAAGAATTAGACAACTATTCAGCTAAAGTGCACATAATCATTTTAGCATTAACATAATCTGAGTGATACAAGTATTTCTGCAATTATACACAGCTCCAAGAGCCCTCACCCCTCATCTACAGGGACCTAAGTGAGTACACATTTTTTAAGCTGTCTCAGTGGGCACCTGCAGGGAGGGGAGGGGTTAGCAGTTTAGCAAAATAGAAAATAATAAAACTAATCCTGTAATAGCGATATATGATTGCTTTTGAAAACTGAAACTGCAGCTCTGCAGAAAGGGAAAGAGGGCACACTGCAGAACTGGTGAGCTGTGGGGGCTCAAGTGCACCTCAGGCTCCAATGTGTGATCAGTAGATCCTGCACAGTGGGAGAGTTTTTCTTCTACCACATGTAAGTCTTGATAAGAAAGCATTCTGAGTATTCATGTTAGTGACAAATGTATTTGGCAGAAAGATAAATTCTATGAGTTCCTCCCTTGGTTCATTTTATCTTCAATTTTTTGTTTTGTTTTGTTTTTAACTGTACTGTCTACTTAGCAGAACAGATTTTAAAAGAGAGATGCATTTGTTTTCTCTGCTCTGCCAAAGACAATTGTATCCAGACAAAAAGAAGCTACCTTCAGGTAAATTAAAAAAAAAAAAAAAAGAAAAGAAACAAAGAAAGGCAACACCAGAATCATGAAAACTATAAACACAAAGTGAATGCAAGACTCCAGCCCAGTCATGTAAACCCAGTAAAGTCCTAAACTCAGCCCAGTTCTGCCCAGGCCACAAATACACAGGTCAAAACCCATAAAAACCATACTGTCAAATCTACTGTCACACTTCTCCATACATCCATGGCTTTTATAGTCATAGGTTTGATTAATTTTGAAACTACTTTCTAGAAAGCTGAAGATTATTTTTCATGTTTCTCATGCAACAAGATTCACAGTATTCCACTGTGAACAGAGGAGAAAGGCTACATATTCAAATTGAGTTTTACAGGAGTGAACTTACAGCACCAAATCTGGGACTTTGCAGTTGCAGAGAATTCAGTGAAGTCCTGCAAAAGGTCAGCCTTTGGACTCTTAAGTTTGTCCTGGAACAACAGGCCAGGTATGAGCATCAGATGCATTTCAACTCCACCTAAATACATTATTTACAACTTTTTACCACTGTAAGCAGTGAGATGCAGAATTCAACAGGAATACCATCTTCTGTGAACTGCACTTCAGTAATCAACTTCTACTTTTCTTTCTTCATTATCAGTCAGCTCTCTTTATTAAAAAGCATGCAATAGATATGATTAAGAGTTTGTGTGTGAACTAGACAATGTACAAGAAAAAGCTGAATAAAACAATAGGTTGCCCTTTCACTTTTACAGAGACCCAGATAAATGGTTATTTGATCTTCAAAATGAGCATCCTATTTTTAAAAAGAGAAGAGTTATAATAATTTAATTTTTTCTGCATGGAAAGCAATTCATCCTGGCGCAATATTAGTACAATTCAGGCATCAATATCTTAAATCTATATATGCTCCTATACTGGTGTCTATTTATAATAGTAATAATTTAGAATACAGCAGGCCACTTACACTCCTAAATTGTGTAACAAAAAATCTGTCAAGCAAAAAATACCAAGTTAAAAAACAAGGCACTCACATTATGCAATTCCTTAGGCCCTTCACAAGTAAAAGCATTTTATCAAAACAACTGTGATCACTATACTGCTTTTCCATGTACATTTGCAGCAGAACAACACAGGAAAGACCTCCTGAATGCCAGCTGCTGGATTTGTGGGAATCCAAGGGCCACTTGGACCACCAGATCTGCCAGGAACAGATACAGCCCTGGGGTCCCCATCCTGCTTCCATTTCACCAGGATTAGAGGCATTCAGCCCCATTCCCACAGACTCTTATCTGAGTGAGTACAATGAAATAGACACTGAAAGATTTTATCAAACAACTGCAGGATGTGCTTGAATGCCACACTTTGCAAAAAACTTAACCCAGCACCTGCTAGTCAGAGAAATTTCAAAGGAACTGGATGAGGGAAGACAGACATTGGGTTGTGCAAGTCATTCATCTCATAAATGGAAAAGATCACTGGAAGAATATTTTTTCCTTCCTTCCTGGAGCCCCAGCTCTATAAATTCTCATTCAGAGAAGAGTAAGGGCCATTAAAAGAAACAGTACTGAGAAATCACAGACAACTGGATGCTAGACAGGAACTACTGGAGGTTACCAACCCCTCCTTCTCAAGCAGGGCCAGCTGCCCAGGACCATCTCCAGATGGCTTTTGAAAAATCCCTAAGAATGGAGACTACACAATCTCTGTGGGCAACCAAGCACTGGTCACACTCACAATTGAAAAAGATTTCCTTAAGTGTTTACCCTTTGTGGGTTAGCCTGTTGAACAGCTTCACAAAAAGAGTATCAGTGGAAGGTAAATGGAGGGAGAGAAGTAGGACCTTCCTCTGTCACCAGCAGAGAGCTACTAAATTGCCTCTTACCATTTGTGAAAATAAGGCTTGAAAATGGATCAGATAAGAAGGGAAAGTATCACTTACATAGCACTAAAAGCTCTTAAAATGTATATAATATACCAGTTAAATAAATCTGAGAAGGAGGAACCCAAATTGAACAGGGTAGAAAGGAAAAGAATGTGGTAGAAAGGAAAAAAATGCACTATGCAATGGATAACTAAAGACACAAAAGGAGACTGAGTTATTTAGATAGAGAAATCAAATGAAGGAGATATGAATGCTTACAGTGTTATGTGGATTAAATTATAAAAGCAAGACAACAACACTGCAAAAACAATCATGTTATCTGTCATGATAAAATCTGAAATCTGAAAGACTAACGAATAATGGGTGTGAAAGGCTTTACAAATTAGACTTAAAATTGAAAAGACAAACTGCTGTTTTTTGAAGGAAATTAATTGCTCAGATGCAACAGAGAACTACCAAACTCTGTGTGTGCCTGTGCTGATACAGAGCCCACCATGGAACACCTCTCCTGCATTCCTGAGGCAACAGCACACTGCTATAAAACAAATGGAAGGCTGGATAAAATTACAAACAGAACACGAGCTAACTCACATTGCTTTGCAACAGACCCTTTCCAGGGACTGCTGTAAACTTGCAGGATATAAAGAGTTCCTGCTATCTATTGAAGCATCTGTTGTCTCTCTATAGACAAAGATCTGAGTAATCTGTTCATGACCTCAACAGTTCGAGGAGTTTTTCCCCCACTCTGCTTGTTCTTTTGGTTTTGCTGTTTTCTCTCCCTCTACTGTTACTCACCATCAAACAGCATTTTGGATGTAATTATCATTCCACAGAAAGGCTGCAGTCCTGAATGCCTGAAACCCCTAAGTGAAACATTCAGTGAGATCCACTGCTCCTTCTCTCCTTGCTGAATAATGTGTGCTCTGGGCAGGTGAGAGATCACATACCCCCTCCATAGAACTCAGCATCCAATTACCAAAAAGAACAAGGAGTGGAGCCCAGGCTTCTCTCCAACATATTAATCTCTCAAGATAACAGCAGTGCTGGGAGAAGCAACAAGGGAAAACGTGGGGCTCTGAAGCAGCTTCTTTTCACAAAGGAGAGAGTTGGAATTTCCTTGAGATTGTGAACCTCAAGGCTCAGTGTATTGTTTGTAAATGGGTGTGTTCTGCAGCTGGACTGCAGACTTGGGGTGCTGTAAAGCATGCTAAGTTCTTTGGGGAACAGAGCTGCACAAATACAAAACTTTTCCACTAGCAAGGAAGGCCTGGGTATTGTTGGCATATTTGGTTGAAGCCATCAGATTTAGGAGATGGCAGAATTGGGAAGGTTCATCAACACATCTCCTAAAAAAGCTTAACTGTTAGACATAGAAGAAACTCTGTAGCATTCCTGAACAATTTCTAAATAGAAAAATAAATTACTGGCACCGAATCCAAGTTCATTTTATCTATTATCACTGAATATAAAGAAATTTATTCTATTCCTTTTATAAGCTAAGCCTCCAGCAATTGCTGAGCAATACTAGAAAGCTTACTCTTACAAGTGTATACCTAAGTAATTCTTCAGACAATATTTAAGCATTATATGACACACAGTTAATGAGATTATTTTTCCATTTAAAACTCCTCATATTTTATATAGCTTGCAAATCTCCCCTTTTTTTTAATAAAAGGAACCAACAAATCAAGAAATTTAGCACTCATTTGCAAACCTTTTGTGGTTCCTTTCATTGTAAAAGCAGAGTGAATTCCTAGTGCTTAGATACCAGCATCACATTCATTTTGTGGGGGTCAGAGATTTGTACCAAACTTCCACAAATCCTCCAGACACTTTATCAACACAAGGCAGGCACCTAGAAGAACTCTCTCATCGAGCACACTGTGAGATAATGGACCTGCATAGGCTGGCCAAGCAGAACTGATGCATCTTGAGAGCCTTATTTAATCCTAGTTTTACCAGAGTTAGACATTGAACAGCTCAAATAGCCCCTGGTTGAGGCTGTAGTTTTGCACAGCTGGCTTCCACCTCCTTGCCTCATATTTCTGATGAAGTCCTGATGTATGAGAATATTGAGAAAACCTGACTCCAGCCTGGCTGAGAGAAGTTAGCTTCAATACATCTGTATGTGGATTTGCCTGCTGAAACAGAGCTGGAATACTTCTGGAAGACAAAAATGGATCTATCACAGAATTTATGGATGATGTGATAATTCAATTAGCACAGAACTCTGATCTCAGTCACCTCATCCTCCCAAAGCTAAAAACAATAATGATTACACATAATTCAAATGAAAAGTTCCTCGAACTATGATAGCTTGACAGGAAATAAGCATTTCCCATTCAACAACGAATGGCTGGATATTTCATTCCCAGTTAGAGAAAACATGCCTTCATGGAAGTATAAAGCAGTTCTTTGGATCCATTTAAACTCCTAATTGATTTTCCTTGCTCGGTAAGAGCTGTAAAAGATGATCTGTTCATCCACGCCTGAACTTGCTGAGAGTGTCACAAACAGAACAGTTCTTGCCTTGGCACTGAGACCTCCAGCATTCAGCAATCTTTCTCAAAGCCTGCCTTAGTCAGGACGGACCAATTCTGTGGGACACAATCCTGAACTGCAGAATACTTCCTCTTTCTTTATCTGAAGCAAAATTATCCCCTGGGAACTCCACTTGTCTAGCAAGTTAGCCAACAAACTTCTTTTTCGTTATAATAACCCATCATTAAATGTGAGATGGAATATTTCATATAGTACTTCGTATCCAAAATGCAGAGTTAACCAGATGCACCCTCATTCTGCCTAAGTTAAATATCCATTCTGCTCCATCCTAAATTGTAGCAACAAACTCAAAGATTGCCAAAGGTTTGCCTTTTCATGCTAACCAAGGGAAAGAAACAGAGACTGAATGCTAACAAAATATTTGTTCATTAAATTCCACTTGCAGAATAACTTCTATTTAACTTAAAATAAAACTGTTATTGCAGATATCTTATTGACTTTGTCTGCACAGTACTTACAATGCAGAAAATAACATTTTCTCCCTCATGTTCAGCTCTTCCAAAGAGAACTGCAGTTTGTGTATTTTAGGGTGAATGCTTTCCCTTAAAGTATTTTGTGACTCCTGTTTCCTGACAGGGAAAGATTTCTTAGTTGTATTTATATCCCAACTGTGACAACTCAGGAAGATTACCAAGTTCGTTAAGCTCGCACACTTTCTGTTTATTAATTAGGTTTTCCGCTTGGTTTGAGGATTTAAAACACGGGCATGTTCCACAGCAAAAACATAGTGTCAAATTAGTGTGTTTAAGACTCACAGTCAGTATTAATTATAGGATACGAGAATTAACAACATCTTTATTAATATATTAATGTACTCTGATGCATTAATGTATTTTGATGGAAAACTATCAAAGGTCTGAACTGACTCATGTAGCTTTCAAATACAGCCTCAAGCTCTCTTTCAAATTTAAATAAAGATCTTGTAGGAGGTTTCCTGGACTTATGAACAGTAATTTTTTATTTTGATCATCAAGTTCAGGGAGATCTGTTGTTCCCAGAGTGGCTAAGGTTGGAAGGGGATGCTGGAGACCATCCAGCCCAAGCCTCTGCTCACAGCAGGCTCATCCAGAACAGGATGCTCAGGACACTTTCAGTCACATATCTCCTAAGTCCACGAGGACTCTGCAGCCTCTCTGGGCCACCAGCTCTATATGAAAAGGGTTTTTTTGATGTGTCAACTGATTGTCTTGTACTTCCATTTGCAGCCAGGTTCCCAAACCTGTCTGTAATTCAGTTCAGCTGCCTTTTTTAACAGTTTCTGCAATAACTTGTTTCATATTCTTTTGCTGATTTTCAATGCAATAAGGCAAATTTGGTCAAACTTTCTTCTGCAGTGCTTGTGAAATAGGAGTATTTTGGGCTCGTATTGATAAATCTTAGATATGTATTCAGCCTCAGAACAATGGTATTTATCCTCAGTTATAGTCTAGAAAATTCCACAATTTGGAAACACCAGTTAATTAGCAGAAAGCTTCACACAGTAACCCTGAGCACTCTCAGAGTCCATATTTCAACATAGCCAGGAACCCAACTGAAAGGTTTAAAATGCCTATTGACCCGCAGAGCTGTCATTTCCCCCTCCTCCATGTAAAAAATCCTAATGATAGAAATCTCTTTCTTTTGCACATTCACAATCAAGCAAGTAAGACATGAACTTACAGAAAGAAAACTAGTATCCATCCCTATTAATGCAATCTCTATCTAAACCCCAGTCAGTTACAATGGCTCTTGAAAGGAATTTAAGATTTTCTGCCCTTCCTCCTGATCTGTGGGTTGGAAACCAAGCCAAAAGTTTATAAAATCATACTTGTCAATCATCTTTAAAAAATAAAGCAACTGGAGAATTTGCTGTACCTATTACCACCACCTGGATCAAACTGAAGGCCTCCTTCAGCTTCTGAACTGCAAAGCATCCAATGAAGCCTCTTGGTTTATTATGAAATGTTCTTATAAGTTTTCCTTGGGGACATCAAGCTCTGCAGTTCACACAGAATTTTGATAGTCACTATGAAGAATAAGGAATTGGACAAGTAGCTGTAATTTTCATGAAAATCTAGATGATATCGTTATCAAAACAGTTCCAATGCAGTAACTAATAAAGAGGTTGAAGGCCTAATTTGTAATATGCTTTCACTGCATATTAAAAAAGCTGGTCTGTCAAACAAAACACTTTTTCTTATAAATCATACTTTCAAACATTCAGAATGTTTTATACAGCAGTGCAAACATCCCATGGTAATACTGCATTCCTGTAGCAAGCTAAGTATTTCATCAATAAAAATCACAGAACTTTATCTCAAATTTCATTACACTTAAACGTCTCAACATACTGAATTTGTCTACAGAAATATTCCTCCAATCTCCACTCCTTGCATTCAACTAGAAGCACTGTCCTTCAAGCACTGACTTTCCTGCAATAAAAAGAGATTTTATTTCTCCCTTACTTTGTTTCCTTGCAGTACATCAGCACAGGAGACAACAGGTATGCTGCTGTAATTTGAGTTTTGTTTGATTCACAGCTTACTTAGGTCAGATGTTGAAAGCACAAAAGTAAGGACATATTAGGAAGTTGACAATCCTATTTTTAAGCCTTTCCTGCGAGCGCTGTACTTCTCCCTAGACATACTGCAGTCTGCATTAAAAATAAATGTATTTGGACTACAAAGACAACAATCCTGGCTCAGTAGAAAACTCCTTGGCATGAGTCTTTCCTTCCTGACAGGTAAATGCCTTCAAACTTTCATTAGCAAATGAAGTAAGAGTGCTGCAAAGTCTCCCATTTGTACAGAGAACAGTTCAGCCTCTCCATTCTGTTTGTTCATGTGTTCTGTAAAGAGATCTATATTATATCTCAATAATAAACGGAATTTACAACTCTGCCTGGAGAGAATTGCTTTCATTATACAGCCATATGCTAGGGAAAGCAAAAGGCATTGTATTCTAGTTGCAATTAAGAATGCTTTGGGAAAGCATCATCATAATATGACTTCACAAACTAAAAAAGAAAAGAAATCTGAGTACCACAAAAAACCCAAGCCAAAACACCTAAACCCCAACCACCAAATACCACCCCCAAGAGAGAAAAAGTTGACAGCCACGTAGAAGGCAGGATGATTAATTTTATCTGCAAGCAGGTAAATTAAACAGTTTAAAATCAAAATTATTTTTATGCAACGTATTGCAAAGTTTCATGTGGCCACACACCAACACATATCAGCTACAGATTCTTCAGTACTGGACACTGATCAGTATTTGGATCACAATACACAGTTTAATTACACGGAATCATATAGGACTCAATCTCACCAGCCACAGATGTACAAACCACACTTGGACTTCAAGAAAAAGACAAATCAATGTTTCTCATAAGAACAAATTAGTGGCTTAGGGCTCTTTTTTAAAAAGTAGTATTTTGGAATAAAATACAGACTTAAGCATGAACCTTCCCAGTTCAAGACAGTGATGACACAATTTAGATCAAGATAATATTTTTGAACACTATGCCTCAATTAATGAAGCAGAAACCTTAGACCTTTATGCAGAACAGAAAAAAACCCAACCACCTTTTTCAGGGACCACAATGAACCACGCAGTGTCTCTCAGAATGGCTTCTCCAAATTCCAAAAGGAAAAGCAGTTGTGTTTCAGAGATCCTGATTTGAGTTGTAGCAAATACTTTGCATTTAAGCACTTTCTTAACTCTTACCTCCTAATTCTCAACAAATGTGTTGCTGTAAAACTACAAATGGAGAAAGGTAAAATATTATGATGAGACAGAATGGAAGAAGTTTCCTGTTCTGCATTCCTTCTTACCCAGCAGAGGTTAGGAATTACATGAAGGAGAAGAGCAAATGAAGCAAGTAATGCAATAAAAAGTGCAAAGTCCTGTGGCAATTCACAGAAAATTCTTCTGGTTCTGCTGTCTAAAAGTTATTTTATTGGCTCCTTCAGCGTTCTGTGTTAAATGTAAAGGAAATCTCAAATCACTAAGACCATTCAGGCTCTAAAAATGCACAACAAAATCACAACAAAACGACTGAGGAGTGATCAAGGCAGCTGCCTGCAACCTTGTACATACAATAGATGAACACAGCCAACAATGACAATCTCTCCTTGCCTGGAGGCTTTCCAGCCTAACACCTCACTTATTTTCTAAGTTGTACTGGAAAATGAGACCCCTCTGTGACAATTATTCCCTGCAGAGACTTATTGAAACAGAACAGTGTTTGAGAGGCTCAGATATAAAGCAACAACAGTTATATTTATATTGCACACATTGATTACTTTGCAAACCAGTGAACTTTGACTGCTGAGAAGCACCAGCACTGAAGACATAAAAAATAATACAGTAAAGCCTAAAATACTGTATATTCTCCATTCCTACTACACGAAGGATAAAGAACAGACAGAAAATTAAAAGCAGGAAGTGATCCTGTTTTTAAATCACTGACACAATCACTAACATCAGACACACATGAACAACTGTATTCCAATTAGCCAAGAGACTCAGAAACAGGTGAGGAAATAATACCCAATTACTTAAATAACCTCCACACTTGAGGGTGTGAGAGGATTTAATCAGGTGAACCACAAAGTAGCACTATAAACCATCGATAAAAATGAGTCTCAATGGTCAGAGGTACTTAATGAAAACATTTCTTCCCTGACATGCCCTAAGTGGATCACAGGAAAGGCGACATTGCCTGTCTGAACACAGCCTGGGAAAAAGGCTGGAGGATGAAAGAGCTTCCCAGTGATTCTGAGAAAGTCAGCTTAGTTCTGCAGGCACAGCTGTGTAACTGAACTTGAAAGAATATTGTTCTCATCACTGAGCCTTTTGGGCTGAGTTTGTTTCCCCCTTTGCTTTTCACACCCAAAGAAAGATCTGTATTTTGTAGCAGGTGAAAATGGCATTAAAGTTTATGATCTCGAGTAGACAGAGAACGACACGAAAAAAGAAAAAGGCTAAAAGATTTTCTTTATGCTACCATTTTAAAGAGATCCTACTCCTGGTATAGAGCACACTGGCATTTTCTTTCTTATTTCAAGAAATAACCACTGCTAATTTAGTACTTCCTCATTTCAGAACCAGCCAATTAAAATAATGCAAGTTTATTACTTTACATTTACATTACAGCTGTATGCACTTAAGAGTTCTTAAAAACACTCCACGCAGGTATTAATAGCAGAAGTTTCCATTAGGTTAACCTCAGCCCCCCAGTCACACAGAGAATTACTAAATGCACTAGGAAATTCCTAACCACTTGTATTCTGCAGACATAAATAGCATAACAAGTGACATTTTATCTTGAACCACCTTAATGCAAGACTCTCAGCAGAAGTTCATTTCAGTCAAAAGGACTGAGATATAAATTCTAAAACACTAAGTACAGGAATTTTATATTTTAAATCCCATTCCAGCCATGTAGAATGACTGGAATATTTGCTGCAGAAGAGTTACAGCACTATGGCTATTCCACCTGGCTCAACATGTTCCAAAACTGAAGGGATCCTCAACATCCCTTTGATACTGCACAATTTTGTGTAAATGTTCAATTGTAAATATGCATCAGCAGGAGTATCTGCAGGTAAAAAGTGACCAAGGAATTAACTACTGTGATCAGTTAAAGACAAGGGGTTGGCAAAAATATTGGATGAACAGAATATATTATTCAAATTAAAAAAAAAATCCAAAAGGTAAAAACCCCACCAAATTTATTGAGGTTGTTAAAAATAAATGACTAAACACTGTTTGTCTATCTATCTATCTATCTAGTAATGCATCTAATAATGATCTTTAAAGTCTTGGAAAAGAAAAAGCCTTTTAGCAATGTTTTGGGGTCTAGGACGCCAAAAGTACTTTTTGGGGAGGGTGGGTAAACATGGTAAAACAAAATCAGTTTTATTTCCAATGTACATGCAAACTTTAAAATGGATCTTTTCAATTGGGAATTTTTTCTCTTTAAAAAATAAAAAATTGAGAACTAATTCTGAAGATCTATGGAAGAAATCATGACAAGGTTACCAGGTGGCTGCAAAAATATACACGTTTACATTATGATGGATTTCTATATCTGTGTCCAAACTAAACAATCATTTTGTATCCCGAAAATAAAACATTGGCACCTTATCTTGTTAAATGCAAAAAAGCTGTTGTATTCACTATATTTCTTCCAGCAAAGCCTGTCACATTTCATTAAACAATATCATACCGTGCTACGCTTAGTAATAAAAAAGCAATAAAACTTCATAGCTTAATTTCTTCTGGGGAAGACACTGCTGATTTATGTAGCCTTCCCTACAAAAAAGTGCCACCTAATGGAGCACACAATTGATGTACATCAAGATGGCCAAATTGTTTGGTTTTAAGAAGAGCTTATTTGTGTAAGGCTGTATCTTAAAATCATCAGTTTGCTTAAGATCAAGAGTTCAAGAAGGTTGAAAAGCATTTTTTTTGTGCAAATAAACTCTTTTGTGCATTTTAAATATAAATCTTGTGGGATTTTGTTAATGGTTCAAGCCTTTTTTAATAATGCTCCATTAAACAACTTAATAAACATGAGAAAGTTGAATCCACAAATATATTCTGAATCATTTTACATACAGCCAAAATATAAATGCAGGAGGTCCACAACATACCCTACTGACCAGCAACACCTCAATTACTTATGTCTTTCATACTTATCTGCCTAATAAATTAGCATTACCATTTTTGAAGTACTGGATTTCTACGCTATAATCCCAAATATAGAGCTAAGTCTGAAACAACCTTGCATAGAAAATCCTTTTTAAAAGGTCAAAGTGGACTTAAAATCCACCCAATTAAAAACAGGCTGAGTAATTTCAGAATGAAAATCTGATACCAGTTTTCCTTTTCTTTTGTTATTACAAGCATTTGTTGTTGTTGTTGTTGGGAAAAAAAAAAAAAAACAGTAAAATGGGAAAATCTGACACAAAGGAAAACAGGTAAATTCATCCCTTTTGTCCTTGACAAAGAATCACAAAATTACTTGGGCTGGAAGGAACCTTAAAACTCATCCCATCCCACCCCCTGCCATGGGCAGGGACACCTTCCACTAGCCCAGCTTGCTCCAAGCCCCATCCAGCCTGGCCCTGCACACTCCCAGGGATGGGGCAGCCACAGCTTCTCTGGGCACCCTGTGCCAGGGCCTCAGCAAATCCTTATCAAGACATCTTTTCCCAATATCCAATATTCCAGTAATATCTAATCTTTCTAATATCTAATCTTGTCCCCTTATCATGTCCAGTCCCATCAGGGTTTGTGGGATAAAGCAGGGCTGCTAAGCAGCAGGGTGTGGAATTCTGGAACCTGACAGCCTGTGGGCTCAGGAGAGCAATCTTTTGGAGTATTGTTCTTGGAGTCAATCACTTTTTCTGAATAAAATTTCAGTCAGCCTTTCAAATCCAGCTGGAAACTGCCAAATTCAGTAGTGGCGGAAAGAGGAGAACAGACAGTACAGAACAGGCACAACATCCCCCAAGCCTTGTTCCCAAAGGCTATGGATCTGTCAGCTCACATGTGATTCTTCTTAATGATCTGGGAAAGTAGGAAACTGCTGGGATTGTGTATTTACACCGAAGGTTGATTTTGCTTTAAGTGGAAAACAATACTGTGCAACCTTGGAAAAGAAAGATCTGATGCAATCCCGTTAAGTGAAAGCCTAATGCAGCACTTAGTGTTCTCTCCCCAGGTATTTCAAAAAGCCTACACCCCAATCAAGCCTTTTTGTTTAAAATGTGATGAAAATATTATTGAGGATTTCACCAAAAAAATGGAAAATATTAAAAGCATCAAGAAGTTGCAGTTAAGTAACTTGCATGTATTTTAGTCATTATTGCTGTTACGATCTCATCATCTCAGCTTTCTGGATAGTTCTTTGAGCACATTATGCACCTGATTACAAAAGATACAGATGCTTTGTATTTCAAAGGCATTTCAGGGAAGGTCAGGAACAATATTTAGAAATCTTTCTGGAAGAGATTTTTTTTTCCAATGTACCCCCTCAATTTGAAAAGAGCAAAATGTTAACAAAAGGTATTGGGGAAAGAAAAACTTTCTTTATTCTTAACACAGTCCTGATATTTCAGTCTGTATTGATTTTAATGAAATTCTCAGTCATTAAGGTGTCAGAAACCACAATGTGAAACACTGACAAGTTCAGACTATAGATTATCAATACAATTATCAATGCTCATCTTTCTTGAATGTTTATTATCACTGGGGTTGTATAAAGATCTAGTTAAAATGTACATTACTGCGAAGTATATTGCAAAAATAAAATGTTTAATCAGAAGTGAAACACAGAAGCTCCTTCTACTTTTGCTGTAGAAATCCTTTTTTCCAAGCTCTCCCACAAAAAAAAAAAGCCAATCATTTTTAGTGAAAAGCTCTGTATTCAGATAGTTCATGCCATCACCCAGAGTCACTGATACAAGATTAAAAAAATCTGAAAATACATCAATAAATGCCATAGATCAAAAGCTACAATTACAGCAACTACTTTAAGCAGCTCACTGCAGCTCTGGACTAGTTACTCCACTATTTAAATAATCTGGAAGTGTGTCATGCAGGAATGTTTAGGATGAAATCAGTTTGGCCACACATGTACTATGTGGATATTTTTGCTTAGAAGGGTGTTCTGGTATCATTACAAGTACAGATTGATACCCACCACACTTGTCCTGCAGCTGTCTTGGATACTACATTTCACAAGGGAATTTTGCAAATACATACCTCAGGTACAGGGAGTGCCAGAGAATGAAAGCATGGCTACAGCAATACTTCTTAACTTCCATTTTCTGACATCTTCTCATTGAGTGGTGAATGGAGTATAATGAGATTCATATTCCACAGTGCAAAAAAAAAGAAAAACTGGACTCAAAACAACCCTGAATTGAAATTACCGAAGTGGCAAAATAGAGCATCAAAAGCTAAATGGGCCCACAACTCCCTTTCAAGTTTCATGCATATAACAAGAGTTTTCAAGAACAGAATCACTTGGTTCTTCCAGGTGGACTTTGCTCAATCATCAAGTGATTAATCAGTATTTAATCTGCATGCTGAAAGGAATGCAAGTTACTCCTATTATTATTATTAATCATAGTAATAAACTCTAGTGGCACCCCACAGTGAAGACAAAATTAATGTCTTCAGTTATGGGGTTTTTGGGGTGTTCTCACAGCACTTTTACTGACAGCATTTAAATCTTTCAAAACCAGTATGTAATTCTCTACTCCTCAAAATCTCATGAGTAAAGTATGAACATTTTTTAAAACAGTCACAAGAAGAGTCAAAAGTGTCTAAGTGAGGAGCTGTAGGACCCAACCTTCCCAAACCCTCCCCATCACAGATATTCACACCTTGCTCCAGTTACCCCCACTCCCACCAAGGGCTCACCCTAGAACTGGGCATCTCCTAAACCCACAGTGTGCATTTTGGAGCAAGGGAAATGGTCTGCATTGCACCACAACTGCCACGAGCAAATTCCTGCAGAAATACCATAAATGGACCATCTCTGCTCCTCTTGTCAATACTCCCAAGAGAGGAATCACAAATATTTTCACTTCTGTGCATTCACGTAATGCTGCTGTAAGAGAGTATCAAAGGAAAATTTTGACTTTGCTGTTCTTAATCATTTTAAGAACATTATTATCATTACTTTATTTTAAAATATTATTTTCACTGCTTTTCTCAGGAGCAGTACTAGTTAACAAGGACAAATGTCCATACTGCAAAGTGTAATGTTTGCTTGTCATTTGCCTCTTCAGATGAAAAAGAGGGATTTTCCAATATTCTGGATAGTACGCAACTATCAGAACTCACTACATGCTCCTTAACTTTAGCAAAAAACAGAGTACAGTTTTTGGTTTTACAAAACTTGGCCACTATCATGTTATTTTTCAAAGCAAGTTTGTGCTTGCCATAGGCAAGATACCATATGCAAAAACCAAACTGATGCCAAGCCAAGGGCACATCTACCCCTGTGCTCTTCTGCAGCTGAGACATCCTTCCCTTAGAGTGACCCTAAAGATAAATAATGTTTAAAAAAAAATAAATAAAATAAAAATCCTTATCAAGAGGGACATCAGCTTTACCAGTTCTTGCAGATTTTCTCTCTACAGCACACCTGGGTTGGGTCAAACACAGCCACTTGCTTGGTGTTCCCCGCAGTGCACATGAATCCAAGACAGGCAGTTCATACTCTGATAAAGTCAACATCTCACAGTCGCTACTGCTTCCCACCCTAGTCAGTGCCATTTCCCCTGACAAGCTATTAATAAACATTAATTTTGTTACTACAAAGCATCTGAATACTACTCAGTGAGCAAGAAAAAAATGTTGTCAGTTTTACTGTGCCCTTTTGGAAAGTGCTATTTGACAGTGATTATTTCCATGGTTTGAACTGAGGATTATCTCTTCTTGGGGATAACAGAGTGACAGTTCCCACAGCTCCACACAGACAAGGATCTGTGGGAGCTTTTACTCTACCAATTCCACACACTCAAAACCAAGTAAATTATGGGACAAAGAAAAGCTCCTGAAGATGAAACTTATAAGCAATGGAAGCATAATGGCATCTCAGAAAGGAGCTGCCCCAAATTCAGGTTGATTCCTTGCCTAAGAATGAATGCAACAAGGTAGGTAGGGATTTTGCCCAGGCACTGCAGAACTATCAAATGATGAAAAGGAAACTTAACCACTCCCTTAACTGCACAGAACATCTGCCCACTAGGCAAGAGGCCACCAAGCTTCATGATTCCTGACTGCTTTGTATCTTGTTCACTCAGGAATGCGTTGAGATGATCCTAATTAATGCCCAGTTGTGTAATACGTAGCCCAACTCTGCTTCATCTGGAACAACAGAGTTACAGCAAGACTCAGGATGCCAAATAAAACCTGTGAATTCTCACCTCTGCCCCTAGAAACAGGTATTTTGGCAGAATTAACCACCTAAGAATCCTTGGTGTAACACAACTTTTTTCACACTAACAAAAAAAAAATACACTTTTTTTCCTAATAATGCAGCCAACATACCTAAATGCAGACAATTAAATGGGTTGGGACCATCTCCTTGGCCTCAGAGAGTTAAAATTTGCCATGTACAGGGATGTGCCACTCTGGATAGGATCAACAACAACCCATCCTGACCTGAAGGAAGCCTACAAGAAAGATGGGTGAGGCTATTTACAAGGGTCTGGAGTGACAAGTGGGGAATGGCTTCAAACTTCCAGAGGGCAGGGTTAGAGGGGATACTGGGAAGAAGTTCTTTTCCCTATGAAGGTGGTGAGACCCTGGCACAGGTTGCCCAGAGAAGCTGTGGCTGCCCCATCTCTGGAACTGCTTCAGGCCAGGTTGGATGGGGCTTGGAGCAGCCTGGGATAGTGGAACGTGTCCCTGCCCGTGGCAGGGGCTGGAACTGAGTGAGCTTTAAGGTCTCTTCCAACCAAATCACTGTATGGTTCTGAGATTTTAGTTCATGGTTCCCTTGATACTCATTCCACTGCTTTACCTCAAAATAATTTGTTTCCATCAGTGTGTTCATCTCCACCAGTGTTGAAAACATCAGCATTAATTTTCACCAAACACACTGTTATGATTACTGAGATCACTGGGATCTGCCCCCGCTTTGTGCCCATGACTGCTGGTGAGAAACTGCATCAAACAAGCTCACACTTAGGAGATTAAACCCTCTCTGAAGCTTCTTTCAAGAACCTTCTGTCCCTTTGAAGAGCTGAAACTGCTCAGCACCACCATCCAAGATGTGCTACCTGTCCTACACACAAAATGCTGAGAATCAGGGAACAGAACTAGAGCCACCACACTGGAGCCATCAGCAAAGCAACAACTCCCTTGCTCTCTCCCAGATTATAACTAAACACTGCTGTTAAACAGCTGTCATTTAACCTAATCAGAACACTGTAAGCCAAAAGAATGAGGAAACGATGGAAATGATTTCCAATCACTTCCTAATCTGGCAGTGAAAAGCAAACTGATGCATCTTTGTGGAGACTGACACCTGATGATCATTTGCTTCCAGGCAATTACTATTTAATGAAGCACAAAACCACAATGATGGAACACACCCAGGTGATTGCAAAGTACGTTTTCAATATCATTATTGAATAATTAACGCTAAGATGACTTGCAGAACTATTTCAGCCTGGGGAAACAAAGGTAACCAAGACTTTCAATAACACTGTGCCTGCTTGGGGCATAATAATGATGGATTGGCTTTGCTCCAGTGATCAGCATTTAACCAGCACTCCTCATCCCCCAGTAACTCTCGAACACACTTCCCTGGGGAAGTTTTGATTGCCAAGGGATGCGCTGGCATGCATGCTGATATTATTTATCACTTCACTCTCAAGAGATTAAAATTATACTATCACCCTCATTAACAGGATGGTGTTCAAAGTCCTGTTGTAGATATAAATTTTACAGAATCACTAATCCAAGAAAAGAATACAATGCTTGCTTAAACTTTTTGCCAAATATTAATTGCGATCTCAATTTTCCCTTTCATTTCTAGTTCTTTTAGGCTGCCAAGATATTTATCTTTACAGCAAGATAAACCTCCAAACCAGTAGTCCCCATTAAGTGACATCCATGGTCCTCCACAACTACCTTTTCATTCCATTAGCCAAACTTCTGACAGCATCCACATAAAGAGTTTGAAAAGTGAACCTAAAAAGTGAATAAAATGTCAGGCTTGATATATTTTAAAAAGTAAACCTGCATTTCTTTTTAAGTCAATTGACAGTACAGATTTGCCTGTCTATCTGTCTTTGTCTAACTTTTTCCAGCTGGATAAACCCAACTGCTATTAAAGTTGGCAAAAGACAATGATATTATTAATGAAAGCAGCTACATGATGTTAGAATTTTCATTACAGGCTCCTAGTGAACTTCAATTAATTGCATGGCTGCTACGCCTAAAAAGGCTGCTGAGGGAAAGAAGGCTTGAGGGGTGGGGAGAAGGAGGTATTTTTAAATTCTTGCTCTGAGGTGCTCAATCCATCATTTTCCTCCTCAACTGTAAATAAAATATTGCTTCAGAATAGCCCTCTTTAGATGAGCCGTATGGTTTTTTCCTCTAAGCACAACCTATATTAAACCACACATCTGTATTTGCCTTTGCAGACAGCTTCTGATCCAACACAGCTTTATATCCTGTCTCTGCTGATGTGGAGTTTGGCTAACAGGTTTCCTTTCAGCTGACCAGAATACAGAAATAGCAATGCCATCACAGCCCCCTGCCTGGGACCCTCTGTGATGCCCTGCTGTCCCCAGGCTGCTCTCCCTCCCTCCTCCACCCAAACCCAGCCTGTGCAGCTGAGGGAAAGGTCTCCAAGGGCTCCCAAGGATTCCACTCCCTCCCTGGCTTTCTGACCAATTTCTCTTGACCCGAAACTGCAAATACCTCGTTAGCAGTAGAGATGCAAATGAGAGCTGTGCTTGACTGAGCTGTTCATAAACTATTAATAATTCACACTCTAAGTCCTCTCACCCAGGGAGGCAGCAGGGATATCTCCCTATGAAAGCTTTCCACACCCTGAGCTTCATGCCTCCCGTGAACCCCTACATGTGGGCATGTAAATGGCATTAATTGCTGCACTTCATTAGAGACTTTTCATTACTGCCACACCCAAACCCAACTGCACTACTGCTCTTCCGTCCCAGATTTGAGTCTCAGCACCAAATCAAACCCCAAGACAAACCCCAGCTTTGCCCAGCACAGGGGTAACATGCCTTTACAAGCACTTCAGCTCCTGACATGCACAAGCGTGCTCTCCATCAGCACAAATTTAATAAAAGGCTGAAGAAACTCAAGTTGTGTTTTTGGTCATCTTTTTTACAAAGTGCTTCAGTGACTCTACCCTATTCCTAATAACAGTAACTCCAGTTGCCTCTTAATTACAGCAAAACAGGGAAGCTTCAGTCACTTCCAAAAGCATTATTTCCTCCCTCACCTCACATGTAGGTTTTGCTAATTCAGAAAACTTTGGTTGAATTTTGCTTCTTCTGCTATTATGTTCTCATCCCTCGTGATCCTGCCATGACCTCACACCACCTCTGTGTTGTACTATTAGGTGATTTTACATTGGTATTATTTTTGATTGAGTGTTTCAAGCCCCGACCAATTTACTGACAGAAATACAGGTTCTGTCCCAAACGAGCAAGTCGTGAACTCTGGCTTTCTTTTTCTACCCCTTTTAACATTCATTCATATTCAATCACTTGAAGAAGGCCTTTTCTCCCTCACAATATTTCCATGACAGTCTTGCTGAAAGGAGTATGAAAAGACTCATGACCATTTTCAAATGCAAAACTTTGCTGTCTCTTGGGCTTCCTGCTTAACTTGTTTATGTCCTCTCCTCTGCACCCTTCATTTTAATTGATTTCTCTATTTTTAGGGACAAGTAACAAGCAGCAGTTCAGAGTTCTGTACAAGTCTTTTGTCATCATATGCATTTATGCAGCTCTATTAGCTCCCGTGCCTGGGCTATACATATCTAATTAGCTTTAGTTATTCTTGTAAAAAAGCTCCAAAACATAACTAAACATTTCAGTCAATAATCCTCAAACTGGAAGTCAGCAGCAGGTTGGTCCTGCACTGAAGACAAGAGATTTCAGACTGAAGCCTTCAAAAGTTCGTAAGAAAGTATTTTTAAAAATGCCTTAGAACTGTTTGACAGTCAACAGCTTTCCAATTTTGATTTATCTCTCTGTTTTCAGAGACCCACAGGAGCATTCACACTACATGGTGACATGAGAAGCTCTTTTTTTTTAAATACAGTGTTTTCCTAATTTCCTCTTGACTCTCCCATTTATGCCAGAAATTCTGCTCCAGTCAGACAGAAAGCACAAAACCCAAGGCACCTAACAAGGACAGCTCTCCCCTCTTACTGATTTTATTATTCACTGCAAACCCAGCTGGAAATAGCAAAGTTATTGACATGTTCCAGGAGCTCCTGCACACACTTCCCCAACAGTTCCCAGCATCAGAATTCCCAGAATTTCCACTTTTGCTTATATTTTTCATTAAAAAAATCACTAGTAAATTATAGTGTTGTCATGGCAGGCAGGTAATGTTTAGCAAAAAATGCCAAGAAAAAATTGCTTTTCACATTTTTAACTAATAATTTGAACTCGTGGCTCTGTGATGGTTTCCTCATTTTAATTTTGCAATCTTGGGACTTCACTGAAAATGGCAGCTCTAATTTTGGACAGTTTGAGCCAACACACTTCATCCTGAGCATCTTAAAGCTGAAAAAGCCAATACTGGGAATTGAACAAGCAATTGATTTGACTGGCTTTTAATACTGACTCACATTAAATACTGCCATGTTTAAACTTCCTATCACAAATCTATTTCCAGTCTGTACTACAGAACACCCGAGAAGGTGCATCACCATAGCTAGGAGCAGGCATCAGAAATTCAATCTGGATTCAGGAAGCAATGGAATATAAAACTTCCAGTAATCTACAGACAGGACAGTTTCCAGCCTCCTCACTGGATGTGACTTTGATACTTCAGAGCCAATTTTTAAGGACATTTATATACATTTTTTGAAGAAAAACCTGAGCAGTCTGATCTAACTTCAAAACTGCATCTTCTAGAACATGTTGGACTGAGCAACCTCTTTAGTCCTTTCTAGTCTAAATTATTCTGTCATTCCATAACACCATCATGGTACAACAGAGGGCATTTGGATAGCAATAACCACATCTGTTATATAAACTGGATGAAATGGAACATTATAAACATGGGTATTTTCTTACACAGGTAAGCTTTATTAATTTTATTGCATGCACAGCTGCTCTTTATTATTTCTCTGTGCTTTCTTACAACAGGCTATCTACTTAATGGACTACAAAAAATATTAAAAGCATCTGAAATAAAATATTTCATTCTAGTAATAGAGAAAACCAAAATCTTTCCAAGCCACGATTTGCAGTTATTACATCTTAAAATTCAGACACACATTAACACACATTAAATTATTAACTTTACTCTCTCCTTAACAAAGCTGCAACACACAGAACACTGCAACAGAGTATCACCTTTGGTCCTCCAATTTCATTAGCTTTAGGAAATGTAAATTTTACATATTACACATATACTTCTATCAGACCAGCACTCCTTGCATAGTAAAAGTAGTTTTGATAATCAGCTTTCTGATGAGTGATTTTATGTGCTGAGTTGGCTCAATGGAATGCAGGGAGAACAGAAAGCATCACCACAAATCATCTCTGTGCACTTCTGGATTTGATTATACAAACTCTTTGTGACTCTTGGGTGAGGACAGCACACCACTGCAGAAATACCATTAAAAGTTTTAAAAATGTCTGAACTGCAGCGTTAATAAATGTTGGCAAAGGTCTACATTACTGTGGGCTACATACAATTTCTTGTTAGACAAGCATTATATCACCGGGAGGAAGCCATCCTCTTGAAATAAGTAGTGGAAGACACATCAACTGTCTGTTAAAGGATAAAAAGAGGAAATGAATAACTGAAGGTCTTTTAAATCACTTGTGTGCCATTTTGATGCATTCAGTGTGGTAGATATTTTAAATTCTTTATTTCAAAGAGTGTATGAAGTTCATGATTTAAAACAAATTTCCTAAGAGACTGATTTGCTCCTTTTCCTCTGACCCATTTCATGATTAAAAGCAGCAAAGCTGCAGGATCATAAAAGGATGCGTTATCTGAAATTTGGTACCTTTGCATATTCTTTACATTAAATGAATTCATTAGTGGAATTTCTATTCACAATCACAAATATACTTTGCCTAAGAGTTGTAATGATTTCAGGACTGAATGAATGGATTTTAAAAACTGGCATTTAATAAAAATTCCAAGTGATGCCTAAGGTCCACAACATTACTGAGCACAAATTTACTCAGAAAAGACTCATTAAGAACTATTATATATTCTATAGGCAATTTGTTAATCCACTTAAAACTGCACACATATGTAGGTATCAGTTTGCCAAAAACACCTCTTTTCATCTTGCTTTGTGGAGTTTCATTTCAGAAAAGACAGAAATAGGCATCTTTTTCCTGCCAGTATAGCACTTGAACTGACGATTAGTGGAAATCAAACTTATGCAAGACTACTTAAAAAACTAATTTATTGAGCTGTAAAAGAGTTTTACCTATCTCAGACTGTGATTTCATTATTTCAGATTTCATAAAATTACAATCAGAACATCATCCTTCTAAAAGGTGGCCACAGAGCTCTCTAACAATAAACTTCTGCATTAACCATGCATAAAACTTTGAAATATACTTTTAATGAAAGGGCAGCTACTTTTTTATTTGATTCAGTTACTAAAGTAGTTACTAAGACAGACTGAAAATGTGCTAAAGTGTAACAGTCTATTCAGAGGCATTTCCAAGGGGAACCTAGACACACATCTTGAAATGTGCTGGCATTTAGAATATAACATGGCTCCACACTGGTATTGCATCAGTGAACTGTCATATTCCATTCATCAGAAAAACAAAAACAAAACACAAACAAACAAAAACAAAAAACCCAAACCAAACCAAAAAAAAAAAAAAAAAAAAAAAAACCCAAAAAAAACAAAAAAAAA